>PVKB01001452.1:122406-415973 GCA_004027205.1 Ctenodactylus gundi | reverse complement strand
TTCATGTACTCAGCAGAATTATTAAATGCTTGATTTAGAATTCTTTGAAATTTCAGTGTTTTAAAAATTTCTCCTCTGGAAGCTGAAAATGAGTTTATTGAAATTGATATTTAATAAACTGATGATGCTGTTTATCCTTACAGGTGATACTTTCTGGAATCATAGGATTAACCACTTGGAAAAGACCTATGATACTTCTGGTATGTACTGATATTATAATTTGTAACTCTTTGTAAAATGTGAAATCTGTGTCAATAAGCCGTTGAAGAAACACTTGAACTGCCTTTTTCATTAAAAGAATGTTAACCATGGACAATATTAGGTAGGAGTCAGACGTTCTTTTGAGAATAAAGCAAAGGTAATCCTTTGGTTCTCTGGTTCACTTTAGGCTCCTTACATACCCACATACCCAGTATTACATGTGTTTCTAGTGCAAGGATTAGACTCATTCTGAAGATAGAATTTTTCTTAAAAATTTTTGTTTACTATGAACAGTTTTCAACAGACCCCAAAATGGAGAGAACAATATTCTGAACTCTCTGTACCCATCCCTAGCATCAGCCGTTCCCCCTCCCTCCACATCCGCTTCTTTTGAAGCAAATCTCACATATTAATCGCAACGACAGGACTTTGTATTGTCAGAATGTTTTGGTTAGATAACCTCAAAATTCTTAGTGTTTACATTTTTGAATTGTCTCTTTATCCCATGGATATTGTGTTTTCTTAGTAATACAGACATATACTGATGACTTTACTCTTCTTTTGTTTTTGTGAGGTAAAATTCGTATCACAAAACAAAACTCTGGTAAAGTGTTCAATTCAGTGGCATGTAGTGTTTTCCTTCGTTTTAATGCTATGTCATTTTATAGAGGATACTGTGAAAAATAAATTGCAAGTAGAATTTATTCAACTTTCTAGGAAAAACATTTTGAATTGAAGCATACTGAATTTCTTCTATGTAATTTCTCTTATCCAGGCTTAAATGAGGCTAAATTATCACCCAAGGTTATTTTATGTCTATACTTACTAGTTTTAACTTAAATCTTATGTATTAATGTGATCTTAAAAGAACCTCAGTTTCCTCTGCTACACATAATAAATGTAAAAGTACCTAAATTCATATTCAAGAAGAGTCACCTTGCAGAATCATGGTTAATGGTCTCAGAGCAGTTACCTGAAGTATTTTCACCTCTACAAGGGATGCAAGCAGCATTTTACGATTCCGTCAGTTGTTGCATTTAGTGAAATTCCTTTGACATGTTTGGTAAAAGTGTAGCAATTTAAGTATATTGGAGAATATGGGTTTGGGTGAGCTTTGTGAACTGTTTTATACGTTGCTGGAGACTTGTTTTGCCATAACTGTCTAGGATTATGCTTTGTGCAGAAGAACTTTGGATCATGATCCAAATATAAAAATTTATAGCAATAATTGGGAGTAAGAATTACCTTTTCCTATTGATTCAGTATTAAAATGCTTAATTGAATTTTGAGTTAAAATATTGACTTATTTAAATTGAGTTAACATTTTAAAATACCTGCTAATATTTGCACTATAAAATTCTAACTGGAGAAGAGCATCTGAGTGTATGTTCTGGGGAGATTTTAAGAAAATGTCCACTTTTAAGTCACTTATTCTTTTAACATATTTTCTTTTGGAAAAGTGCCTTAAATATTTTACTGTGTAGACTAAGTACCTTTAAGTGAAAGTGATCCTAACAAAAATACATCTTTCTTAAATTCCTTCTCATCTTTGTTGAAAAGGCATGCTTCATCACATAGTTGTAGCCAGTGAACACATACCATGTTGTACTTTGCTTTTTCTGCTTAATTAATTTGATTAATATTGGTTTGCTCATTCTTGTCTCTTGCAATTGATAAGCAGCCTTCCATTACTTTTCCACGTATTTATCAGTTATCGCTGTGCTATTGGACATCTGAGCTTTTATATTTTGGCTGCTATGAATTATGTACTGAGAAGGTTATATAAAGATTGCTCTAAAATGTTAATCAGTATAATTTATAGGGAAGATAAATTATTTTTCTGGGACTTCTGGTCAAGATGGCAGCCAAGTAACAGAGCTGCACAATGTCTCTTCCTGGACCCACTTAAAAATTTGAGAATATAGTCAAAAATCATCTGTTCAATGTAGCTAGGAGAGGGAGGAGTGTCCCAACAATTGAAAGGCCATGGGAAGGTAAGAAACCCCAAAGAAACAGCAGCCCAGGAAGCTGCCCAGGCTCACTGCAAATGGCTGGGAGCTGGTAGCATCCACAGACAGAGGAAAGCACGGCCAGACCCTGGAACCTCTGACCAAGCTAGGAGATGAAGGAGTGCCCCAGCAGCTGAAAGAAGGCCACGGGAAGGTCAGACATCCTGAAGACATATTGGAAGTGGAGGAAAACAGCAGCTGACTGAGCACAGCCCTACACTGCTGCCACCCACAGAAAAAAAGCCAAAGATGGAAGCATGGATCAGGAGAAGTGGGAATTGACAGCAGCTGGTGCCCAGACTTCAGAAACCAGCCTGCACGTAGTGTATACTACAAATGCAATGTGAGCTTCCTCTAGAAAAGACCTTCTTGAGCCCAGATCAGAAGCAATGCTTGGCAGCCATAACAGGCAATGATGGAAGCGGGAGCCTTTGAAAAAAAAAAAAAAGCCCAAGACTAAACTAGAGTAAAAGAAAGCTCAGAAGAGCTTATCAGGGTTTTTGAGGACACTCTTAAACAGTGCCTAGGAAGAAACTGGCACAAGATACAGTTATGGAGAGGAAAGAAAGGCCACCTACCCCCAGAACAGCTCAGGTATACTGGGAGCATCTCCAAGGATTGAGAGCCTCACCCTTGGGGGAGGAAAGCTAGGTTAGTCAGTAGAGCATTGCTAAGGGGCCGAGGAAGGTGGTGTTCACAACACCTCAGGGGCCATCAGGCTGTTAGGTCTCCTCTCACTGCCTACTCCCAGCACAGAACTCAGAGGAATTTTGACTCTACTGACACACCCTCATACTCACTCAAGGCAACCTCTTGGCTAGGCCTTTAAAGTGAAGTCCCTCAGCAATAGAAACATGGAAAGAAGACAAGGCAACAGGACATCCACAGAAATGCCTGAGACCCTAGAAACTAATGTCATGGGCCCTGAAATAGTGGAACTCATACGGAAGGAGGTCAAAAAGCAAATAAATGAGTTCAAACAAGATAGTCTCAAAGGAATGTAAGCATTGACCAGTGAGCTTAAAGAGGAACTTATTAATCAAATAGTATTCCCAACGGAGACAAAACATACTGATCATATAGAAGCCACAAATAAAAAGTTGGCTAAGGTAAATAAAGGAAACACAAGACATGAAGGAACATTTTAATAGAGAAGTGGAAATTTTGAAAAGAAATCTAGCTGAAATTCAGGATATGAAAAATACATTTGAAAGTAAGGGAAGTCGACTCAAATTTTGTGGGGACAATTTCAGACCTTGAAGACAAGGCTGAGGAAACAAATGCTATAATTAAGCAGGATTCCAAAATTAGAAATGAGCAAAGTGGCTGGATATAAGAGCTCGTGGATGATTCAAAGAGAACCAACGTCAGAATTAAGGGTGTGGGAGAAAGAGCAGAGGACAACACCGAAGGTATAAAGAACTTATTCACATAAGCTGGGTGTGGTGGTGCATGCCTGTAATCCTAGCATTTGGGAAGCTGAGACAGGAGGGTTGCTGTGAGTCCAAGGCCAGACTGGACTCCATAGTGAGTTCAGGACCAGCTTGGGCTACAGTGAGACCCTGTCTCAAAAAAAAAATATTCACAGGAATCATGCAAGAAAATTAAAAAAGAAATTTTTTTCGGGTACAAAAAGCTTATAGAAGAGCAAATAGCCTCCACCAGCAAAGAGACTTACCACGACAAATCAAAATCGAAACCTCAGAAACACAACACAAAGAGAGAATATTAAAAGCAACAATAGAAAAATAGACATTATTCTACCAATACAAACCCATTTGAATCAACGCAGATTTCTCAATGTAAACTTTAAAAGCAGGGAGAGCCTGGAGCAAAATCTTTTAAGCTTTAAAAGACAGCAAGTGTCAACCCAGGTGGTTGTTCCCAGCACAAAGTATCCCTGAAAACTGAAGGAGAATTAAAAATTTGTCATGACCAGGACTCCCTAAAGAAATTTGCAACCACTATCCCAGCATTGCAGAAAATACTTGAAGGAATATTTCAAGAGGCAGAGAGACAAGTAGCACCAAAAAATGTAGAGGAAAGAAAACATCTACAGAGAAATAGACTGGTATTTGAATCATTTGACTGGTATACTTCTAAAGCAGTACCAACTGTCTCATAAAATCTGTGAAACTTCCCCCATAATAGTATATTAGTTTGCAAAACATAATTATATCCAACTTGGGAAATTGGTATAAAGTCTTTAAAAATATGTATGCATGAATGTATGGATACATAAGTAGATAAAATGACAAATCAAATCTTGCAAAATATTAGTAATTAGTGAAATGTGAGTAGTATATGAAAGTTTTAAAAATTCTGAAATATGTATGCCACTACATCTATTGCTTCATGTGTAATGTAATGTACTTATGTGATATAGATTTAAGTTCATTTAATGTAGCAATTGACTTAATCAGACTTTAAGTTTATCCTCAGAAAATTGACTGATGTATTGAAAACCTGAATGTCTTTTGAATGTACAAACATTTACCTTTTGGTTCTCAGCTAGGGAATTTGAAATTTAACTTCTCTCTTTTTCTTTCTCACGTTTCTAGCTTTATAAATTTCATTGTTATAGTTCTTTACTTATGTGTACTGGTGGGTGACACCATGTTAAAGAATCTCAACCAAGATACAGTGAGATACAGAAAAAAAGAACCTTCAGCAAATTGTTCCAATAATGGGCTCTACTGAACCCAGAGAAGAGGCACCAAGATGTGGCCACTGCAGCCCATTCATTCTAGGGGTGGGAAGCTGAGCTAAAGAGTGGTGATTTCAGTGGTGAAGTGAGTCAGACGCAGAAGATTAAATATGCTAAATATTGCATGATTTATCTGATATGGAAAACCCAGAATACAGGCATTCTATAGAATCCAATGGGTGTGACAGTGGGAGTTAGGGAAAAAGGGCAGGGAAAAAGGGAGGGCCAAAAATCAGGGGATTGTAATGTTGATGTGATACATATGTGTACAAAATACTCAATTTCATTGTAAATGTTATGTATCACACACACACACACACACACACACACACACACACACACACACATAGTGGGAAAAATTAGTTTTCTGAACTGTGCTAAGAAAAAATTTCTGAGTTTATCAGTAGATCATTTGAGCCTTAGTCAGTATCATGCATGAAATATTCTCGGTTCCCATGCGTCTTGATTGTATGCCACCATATGCCATGAGAGCAGAGGGGAGCCTGTCATTAGACGAGCAGAAGGAAAGAGGGCACAAGGGAGGAAAGTGGGGGATAGATATGATTGAGATATTTTGTATGCATGTATGAAAATTTAAGGAAAATTTAATGTGGCAAATTGAAAAAATAATATACTATCATAACCTGTGCCACGTGCCTTTACTGTTAGAAATGCAAAAAAGTGCTAAAGGGAAAGAGACTGAAGTACCAGTTAGCTAGTCCTAGCTCATCCTTTTAAGAGCTGTGCAAGTCACTTATCTTTTCTGAGCATGTTTTTGTTTTCCATACAGATGGGACAATTTAGTGATAGCAAGGGTGACTCTACCAAAACCTTCCTTGGTGGAGAGTGCCTTTCTTTTTATTATCCCCCCTTCCCTTCCTCCCTTGCTTCCTTCTCTGACCTCTTCTCCTGTGGCTACCTGATTTCAGGGAATGTGTTAGTGATTGATCGCTAGGCCATGCTCCCTTGGAGGGGCAATGTAGGCCATACGAGCTTGTTTTGCAGACCTGGGCTGGGCAGGCACGGTTCTGACCCTCATTTTTCTACTATGTCCTGTATGCATAGGACACTTTCTGATTCAGACTTTTCCTTCCCTGGCTGGTGGCTTGTCCGGTTTCTCCCCTTCTGGCTCTCAGTTCAGCAGTCACTTCCTACCCTGACACACTGAGGAGAATGATTCCTGGTCCCAGAAACTGAATTTGTACCCCAACCTTGAATTTATTAGCTCCGCAATTTGTGATTGGCCTGTGTGCTTGTTGTCTGTATTCCCCAGGAGATAGGTCTGCGAGGACTAAGTCTTATCTTTTCACCCCTTCTCTAGGGCCCGTACACCCAATACACATTTGGTATTGAGTATGGAGTTAATTTGGCAGCTAGTAAGAAATTTAGGTCCAAGATGAGTCCTAAAATTTTCTTTCTTACTTTTGACTTGAGTTTTTCTCACTTGCTTTTATTCTCTCCAACTCTGTGTTGGCCCCTTTCAACTTCACATCATGAGGGAATCTTTTGGAGACGGATTTGAGAGGGGCCCTAAGAGAGGCCTGCTGTCCTCAGCATGAGTTGTTGGGCACTCGCCAGTCTGGAACACGTGAAGGTTCCCTTTGGAGAACCTGTACTTTTCTGCCCCCTCTTTTGTGATTGTTGCTATGATTACATCAGGAGTTTTACTGGTTTGAACAAAGGAAGGTCAGTTTGACCTAGTTCCTTCAAACTCAAGTTTTCATGGAAACTCAGAAGTAGAAGCTTCAGTCACTGAATTCTCTTTCTTGTACTGGTGGTTCTGTTCAGAACAAAAATAATGATATTAGTAAATAGTAAATAATTGCAGTTATGACTAGGAGTGTGCTAGGAGTGTGCATATACATATATGTGCCTCACTTTAGGTTATATGTTTTCCATAAAATGTAACACTTTTCCTTTTTAAAGAATGTTTTTATGTGTTCTAGACATTATGGCATCTTCGTTGTAATAAAATGTTTTGTACTTATTTAGAAATTACAGATTTGGTACTGGAAGTGGCCCAAAGATTGCCTTATCTAGGCACCTCAGTTACATAAGGACTTGTCTTACTGAGATGTTTTTCTTTGCTTGAACATTTAGTAGGAATCACTATTATGAAAGTCCTAATGGCTGTCTGTCTGTACTTGGGCTACTGTTATTTATTTTCCTTGTCAATTTGCAACAGAAGGGATAAGATCTTTAAACTGGTAAAAGGAAAGCTATGTTCTTTAGAACTAAGAATGAAAGAAGTGCAGGTCGTGGTACATGCTGGGATACTGAGGCAAGAGAATTCCAATGTTGAGTTCTTCCTGGGCAACTTAGTGACTTAGCAAGATCCTGTCTCAAAATAAAAATAAATAAATAAAAAGTTGATGGAGAAGTGGCTTAGTGCAAATGCTTTGCATTCAGATCCAAGGTACCTCACGCCTCACCCACAGAATTCATCCTGTATGATTTTCCTGGCTCATATCTGATTTATTCTCACATGTGAGTCCCATTGATTTGCATCAAGACCAAGGACTGATGTGATGGCCATTTTAAAAAGGTGTGCTTCTCTTCTCTTCTAACTTCAGGTTTCAATCACATCTTATGCACATTTTTTTCTCTCGTTCAAGTAAGCTAGACTGCTCCTCTAAGGTGTTTGGGGATCCAGGTGTTTTTATCTTATTGTATCGTAGGGAGAGAGGACTGGAATACCTAGAGACTTTCTCCACGAACGAAGGGGTCACCATCATCAATGAGTCAGCAATAGTTATAGGTTAGTTCTGCCGCAGGCAGGTGGTGGTGCATTATTTCCTGATGATGCAAAGAGCTAGCAGTTTCAGAATACCCACATGCATTTATGGTATGACCTCAGAAGCTCTTTGGTGGCACACAGTCTAGTTTTATTTTAAGTATGTTTCATGGCTGTCAGTAATTTGGAATGAGCCTTTATTTCACAATTCATGACACCTACATTTTATTTATTTGTTTTCTATATCATACCTGTTCCTTAATTTTACTTGCAGATCACTTCCCTTTCCCCTTCCCTCCCGCTTATCCCCCCACGCTTTTTCTTTCCCTTTCCGCGGTGTCTGGCTTCTTACTTCTGTATCTTTTACATTTTTTTATGTTTTGGTTTTCTCATGTTAGAGAGACCATATGATACTCAATTTGCTGAGTCTGATTCATTTCACTGAACATAATGTTCTCAAGGTGCATCCATTTGCCTAAAAATGACCCAAATTTGTCATTTTTAATGGCAGAGTAATACTCCATTGTGTATATCTACCACATCTTCTTTATCCATTCATCTGTACTCGGGCATATTGGCTTCTTCCAAGCTTTGGCTGTTATAAATTATGCTGCTGTAAACACGGATGTGCATGTACTGGCTTTAGTGTGATGACTTTCACTCTTTTGGGAAGATACCCGGAAGAGGTATAGCTGAGTCAAACGGGAAGCAGATGTTCAGCTTTCAGAGGAATCTCCACACTGCTCTCCATAGTGCTTGTCCCAGCTTGCAGTGCCACCAGCAATGCAGGAGGATTCCTTTCTCCTCACAGCCTTGCCAGCATTTGTTGTTTTTTAACAGCAGCCATTCTTACTGGCATTAGATGGAACCTCAGTATTATTTTCATTTGTATTTCTCTGATGGCTGAAGATGTTGACCGTTTTTTCATGTAGTTATTGGCCATTCAGCCTTCTTCTTCTTCTGAGAACTGTTTATTTCAGGTTCCTATTTTTTGATTGGGTCCTTTATTTTGGAGGGAAACCTGCATGTTAATACTTTACAAGTTACCACAAATTATTGGTAACCTTCAGACAAGCTCTTTATTTCTGTGTCTGTAAAACAAATGGGTTAGGTGGAGAACATTTTAGGAGTCACTCCATCTTTCGTATTTATAGAGTTCCTGAATCCTCTTTAGTTACCATGATGGTATTTTAAGTTCAGATGAGCATTTCAACAGGCCACTGTATACTTTTGTATATAAACTCATATTCCATGATGATTTCACTTTGTTTTTTAAGACATAAAAATGGATAGCTGTCTTTACTCTTTAGAATGACTAATAGGACATTCTTTTACGTGCTTCAGAATTTACCAGATTCATTTATATTCCTGTTCTCATGGGATTTGTATTAGAGGTATAATTCTTGTTTTATAGATAAGGATCCAGTAGCTCAGGAATTAACTGGCTTGCCCAGTTCACAATCAGATGAGCTATTAGGAAAAACCTTGGGTCCTACTTTTCTTTCTCTGGTTGCACATCCCACCATCTCCTCCATCAACTGATTGGTACTATCTTTCCTGGGGCTGACAATGGCTCATTTGCATTAAATATGAGTTTAATAAGTTGTTTTCTTACCTATGGCTGTTCACATCTTTTTTAACTTCTGAGGTAGCAAAAGTTTTGGGAAGTTTATCCTTCACTCAAAAGTCCCAGAGGCAAAAATAACCAAGATAATACAAGGTTCACTTTTGCTTGTCAGTTCATGTCACTTTTAATGAGTGACCAAGGAGATGATGTAATCAGCTTCCTCATTTATACAATAGGAATAAGGAATATACCTGTCCCTTAGGATTGTAATGAGCAAAAGTCACAAAATTATAAATTTAAAATGACATTTAGTGGTAGACAAGCCTATAAGGAATTGTTTTTATCATCCATTGGGAAAATTTCTGGAGAGGATCTAGTGTCTTGTTTTGATGTTTTACTATGTAACCCTGGCAACAGAGTGTACATGTGGGCATTGAGAGGGCACCTGGATTGGGATCAAATTTAATATAACCTCAGTCATGGCAACAGAGCTTTGGTCTTTCTTCTGTCATATCTTCTGGGAACTGGGCAGTGAAAAGAAACCTGGAATCTTCAGGAATGGAAGGCTGTCTTGGGTGGTCCATCTCTGGGCAGAGGCTAGACCTAGGCATTACCTTATTTTGCAGAATGACGTAAGCCAATGTTTAGTATGCTTTAATTAGCAGGTTGAGTTTGGTAGCAACAGGTAATTGCCAAAACCTAGAAGTAATGTTTTGGCCAAGTCAGTTTTTTCAGTAAAAGCAAGTCTCAGACCAAATACTATAAAAATGAAAATATTTACCAGCCATCTGACACCCAGCCCTGTTCCCAAATTATTCATGTCTTTCTTTCTGAACCCTAAAGGTAGTGAGCTAAGGTTTATATTGTGTGTTTAGAACAGTGGATGTGAACAAAATTTTTGCCTTTTGTTTTTGTATTCACTTGTTTTGAATACTATGGTTGATTCTCGGAAAGCCTGTTGCTAAGCAATGCTAAGTTTTGTGATCCTAGGAAACATCTTCTATCCACTGGTTCCCAGGAAAGGTGAGTCAAAGAAAGGATGTTTATTAGGGTTTGGAGGCTTTAGCTGGGTTAGGATTGGGATAAGCTTAGGGTCTAGTAGCTGTAGATTGGGAGCTTGGTGGTAAAAGAGTCTGAAGTAACCTTGACATGTACACTCATAGTCTTGATAAATGCTTAGTTGGTTTACAGTATGATTTTCGAAGAACTAGCTTTTCCTGAAGGAAGTGACCTGGTTATTTTTCCTTCTTCTCAGTATTGTTTGAGATGGCATCAGGATTGATTAACCAAGGGACAGGAAGTTTTGTTGGTTTTAGTTTTCACTACAAATTTGATCAAGAACCTACTTTAACATCTTTTATGCTAATGAAACAAGCTAATAGCTTCATCACCGGTGTCTCATTTCCATTTTTTCTGTGCTAACTGCACGTCAGTTGGATGTTGTTGGGTGGTAAAGATAAAGGAAACAGGCTTCCAGGGGTTAGCCTTTCTCATAAATCCTAGGTGACTAGCCCAGAACGTGAATTCCCTGGGATTCACCTGGACTATTCGTGATGGATGTAAGGCCAGGCGATTGTTAATGCAAATCACAGCTCTCCCCTCAAAGTGAATAAAAGGGAGTTTATTCTGAAGCCAAAATTGAGTGACCATGGATTCAGGTAGCTCTCAAATTATGTTACTGTGGTTTAACAGTTTCACATAGCTGTACAGCCACAGAACAAAGGAAGGTTATCAACTAAGGCATTCTTTAAGTACATTGGTTAGAGCATCAGATGGGTAGGAACTGAGAAGAGGCTGGGGAACCCTTGCTGTAGCTATTAGATGTTATCTGAGGACATTCTTAGCTCTGCTGTGTACTTTTCAAATGCTTCCTTGCAGGATTGCTAAGTCAGAGGACTGGGGTTGGGGGACTGACAGACAAGATAAGCAAAAGGGCCAAAGTAGCCCCTGGGGATCTGGCTACGCAGGCATTCCTACCTCCCCATTAGGAAGTTACTGGCAGTCCTTGATGTGAGTGAGGCTCTTTCCCAGGAAGTTCAGTCCACTTAGCTAGCACTGGAGAATGCCAAGACTCTCAGTCATTATAGACACACTCGAGTAGTCAGCACGGTAAAGGAAGTCATCCAACCAATCCTGTGTCCAGGCCTTCTAGGCCAAATGGACTATAATTGGTTAATTTTTGAACATGACTCAAAGGTGGCCTTCAGCTGAACTGTGCTCTGCTCGGTGTTGAGCCATGCAGTGCGTGCAGTATCTGAACTCTGGAGTTGGTGTTCCTGTGTTTGGGGGAGTCTTGGAGAGAGGCAGGGCTTTACGTCAGGGCAGAAGCGTTCTGAAGCCATGTGCTTACAGTCTTGAGTCCTAGCAGCCAGAGATGAGCCTGTGTCCTCCACCCGCAGAAGTTCTGGCCCAGCATTCTGAACCTGAGGTTTTTGGTGTAGAGTAGCCCTGGGTAGCTTAGACTTCACTAGGGAGAGGAGGCTGCTGATGGCCAAGGCTGGCACCAGGGGCTTGCTTTTCCTGTGATGTGACCTTGGTAGATGTGCCAGCGCTCAGCTTTCTTGGCTCTGTCCGGGCTCTTGAGCCTGGTTCCTGTGCATTTGTGAGCTGTCTGGTCGCCTTGCAAGGAATTCCTCCTCCTAGCCAGGTTGGGCTGCAGCTCAGTGGCACAGTGCTTGCCTTGTATGTGCAAAACTTTGGGTTCAATCTCTAGCACTGAAGAAAAAAATCCTCGTCTGCTTCAGTGGCTTAGTCGGTTTCTTTTGTTCGAAACACACTCAAGGACTGTTTATACTATAAGGCTGTGTTTTTTTCCTCGTGCATATTAATTTTACAGTACTTTTTAAGACGGAAAAACTCATTTTTAAACTTTTGGACATTTATAGTAAGTCATTTGAACAGGAAACCCATTGGGTTTGTGCAAACTATACGGATTTATAGTGAGGTGAGTAGGCAGAGTGAGGTCTGCCAGAGACTGGATAGTAGTGGAGTGGGGTCTTAGGGGCTGTGATAGCAATGCAGTTACAGAGAATTAGCTGGTAGAGCTCTTTGGTGAAAAGTTTGAGTGTTGGAAAAAGTTTATAGAGGTCTAATTTTTATTTTTAAGAAATGTTAAAAAACTGATAAGCTCCTATTTGGTAAATAAAATGAATCCTTCCCCCTTTTAAAAGGTATTTAGTAAGTTATCAAATATTGTCATGTGTTTGAAATATAGATAAAAGATGTGTGTGTGTGTGTGTGTGTGTGTGTGTGTGTGTGTGTGTGTGCATATGTGAGGTATGTGCCTAGGGACAAAGTTGCAGAAGAGGCAACATTACACAACTAATTAGGGAACTTGGGATGGTTCTGTGTGCTCTTCCCCTCTATCCACCTCCTGATACATGTCATCCATTTACAAATCATTCACCTCACTGGCACGTTCTACCAGTGCACCCCTGGGTTCAATCCCAAATACTGCAAACAGACAAATGAGAACTGTGAGCTACCTTTATCACCTTCCATAACCAGCATCTTAATATTTATACTTGCTGTATTATGCCATTCAGACTTTGTCTATAGTTTCTCAACTGATATAGCTAATAATGGTATGTAAGGTATATTTGCTATGTGAATTTTATTGTGTTAGGGTGTTAGCATTAAATTCTTTATTTCAGTTTCACCCAAACCTCCATAGGAGACATGTATGTAGCTGCTCCCACACTCCAATATGTGTGTTAGATGACCTTGGCACCTGGAAAGCCTGGTAGGGCTCTTGGTGCTTGGCTGGACTGCTATCAGGCATGTGCATAAGGAACTGAAAGGGCTGGTATAGTGTTCTGTGGCCTCAGAGGTAAAGACTGCAGTTAGAGAGTAACTGGACATTTACAGACCAAGCATAAGGTGCATACATCTAGCTGGCTAGAAGACCCCACAAGAGATGCCAGCCCTGGGACGAGCTTATGCCTAGGCCAGGAGGCCCCTAGTAAAGCAAGGAGACCAGAGCAGGAGGGGCTGGGACTGTGTTGTTGGATGCCCGAGTCACAAGCTGATGCTTAGTATTGGTGTGTTGGAGCCAATGGCGCCCCAATGCGGAAAGGGTCCTTATGTGCACCTGCCAAGCTCTGACATTATAGTTAGCTGATTAATAAACATCAGCAGTGGTCCCATCTAAGTGACAGAGCTATGGTTACCAGGCTGCAGGAGGAGAAGTAGACATAGGAGATATGGAGAGAGAGAGGACTATAGTCACACCCTTGTCTTTCCCACCATAGGCTTCCTTGCCACCTGTGGTAATGTGGCTGGCCCAAGGACAGAGCTGGGGCTCAAATGGAGTTCCACATGAGACACAGATCTGGACATTTTAATTCTTGTCTTTTAATTGTGACTTGAAGTGCTTGGATGCTTTTTTTTTCAATCTTAATATTGACCAGAGAAGACAAGGTCCACCCTCAAATCTCATCTTAATGGACTAAAAATATCTGGGTGTACAAAGTAACTTTGAATGACCTTGGGGGAAAGAATAAAGTGGTTTTCTGGTATCCGCACAAGTCTTACTTGTTCAGAGACAAGCTGTTTATTATTTATTGTGTCATCAAGAAGAATTGATTCTAAGGAGAAGGCAGTGTCTCCCCATGTCATTCAAAAGACTGACGTGAGCAGCCAAGTCACATGCGCTGTCTGGTCTTGTTCTCTATGCTTGTGCTCAGGATCATGTCATGTTTTCTTGGCTTCATCTTTAGACTGCGACTTCAATGGGTCGCATTCTATTTTTCTTGGAGGCTCTAATTGATCCTTTTCTTTCTTTTGTGGATTATAAAAGCCACCTAATTTTAGAGAGTATCTACCTGCTTCTCTTTTTTTTTGCACAGCTTTATTAAGATATAATTGGTATAAAATTCTTTCATTAAAAATATGTAGCTAGTGATTTATTGTATATGCATGAACATGTCCAAACATTACTATCATCACTTGTACATCACCCCCAAGAAGGAAAACCTGTGTCTATTAGAAGCTGTTTCTTATTTCCTCAACATCTTCAGTTCTAGGAAACCACTAATATGCTCTTTCTAGATTTGCCTATTCTGAATATTTTCAATAAATGGAATCACATAGTTTGTGATCCTTTGTGATTAACTTTTTGCAAGTGGACTTTGTGTAATTTTAAGGTTCACTCATGTTGTAGCATGTATAGTTTTTCCTTTTTTATTGCCCAGTAAGTGTTAATTTTCGGACATAGCATGATATATATATATATATATATATATATATATATATATATATATATGTATATATGTTCATCAGTTGATGGTTATTTCCACTTTTGGCTATTATGAATAATACTGTCAACATTAGTGTATGGGTTTTTTATGGGCATGTTTTTATTTCTCTTGGGCTCACATACTAATGAAATCACCGAATTATATGGTAATTCTGTGTTTAACATCTGAAAACTGCTACTTTACTTCCAAAGTGGAGATATCATTTTACTTTTCATCAGCAGTGTATGGAGGTTCTAATTTTGCCAACAATGTGCCAACAGTTAGCGCATCTTTTCTTATTGTAGTGATGTGATATGTCATTGTGAGTTTAATTGATATCGAGCATCTCTGCATGTGCTTCTTGGCCTGTTTTCTATGTTTTGTGAGAAGTGTCTGTTTAACTTTCTTGCCCAATTGAGTTTTTTCATTTCTGTCATAATTTAAAATGATTGCTATATGCTTTTTGTCCTTTCTTTATGTGTATAAGTGCAACAGATAAAGTTTACACTGATCTTGAGTATTTTGTGCACATACGTGTCATGACAAAGTTACAAATCCTTCCCTTTTCTCTGTAAGATCCTCTCTCTCTCTCTACTCCTCCCCACCAGTTTCCATTATTCTCCACATTAAGTTCTATGAAATAATTGTGATCTGAGTTTATCATATTAAGCAAACTATTCGATTTCACCTTCTGTTTCTGACTTACTTCACTAAGCATGATGGTCTTAAGTTGCCTCCATTTACCTCCCAAATCCTCCAACCTATCTGTCTTTATAGATGAGTAGTATTCCGTGGTGTATAAGTTCCACAACTTATGTATCCGTTGATCTGTTGATGGATATTTTGGTCTCTTTCACATTTTAGTTATTATTAGTGATGCTGCTATGAACATGAGTATACAAATATCTCTGTTATATGTTTTTAACTCTTTTGGGAAAATTCCCAGAAGAGGAATTTCTGGATCAAAGGGGCTATTTATTTTCAGTCTTTTGAGAGATTTCCATACTGCTTTCCATACTGGGTTTACCAGTTCCTTTTTCCTCACAGGAGGGTTCCTTTTTCCCATAGCCTTGACAGCACTGATTATTGTTTGTGTTCTTGATATAGGCCGATCTCTCTGGAGTTAGATGGTTTCATAGTGATGTTTTGATTTGCATTTCTCTTATGGCTAAGGATGTTGAACATCTTTTTATGTATTTATTGGCTATTTGAAATTCTTCGTCTGGGAAGTGCCTGCTCATTTCTTTTGCCCATCTTTCAATAGGGTCGTTGATTTTGAGGGGCTTCCTTTACTTCAGTTCCCTGTATATTCTGGTTATGAGCCTCTTGTTAGAGGTATTGGTGGTGAATATTTCTTTCCCAGTCTGTCAGTTTTCTTTTTTCCACTGTTGATAATTTCCTTTGCCATGCAGAAACTTTTTAATTTAACATAATCCCACTTGTTAATAATGGGGACTATTTCTTCCACTTTTGATGTGCTTTTTGTCCTTTATGACATACATGTCTTGCCAGTAATTTTTATAATTCTGTGGGTTGATTTTATGATTTTTGTTTTACATTGTTGATGGTGACCTTTCAAGTATAAATGTTTTAAATTTTAATGAAGTTTGGTTTATCCATTTTTAATTTGTTTCTTGTAGTGTCATATCTAAGAAGGCTTTGCCTAAGCCAAAGTCATTAACATTCACTCCTATGTTTTTTAATAAGGGCTATAAATTTTAGTTCTTATTCATAATTCTTCGAGTTAATTTTTGTATATGGTGTGAGGGAGGGACCTAAATTCATTCTTTTACATGTAGTTATTTAGTTTTCCCAACACCGTTTGTTGAAAAGACTCTTCTTTTTCCATAGAATGATCTTTGCACTTAGTTGACAATTGTTGACCCTGAGTGTTAGGTTTATATACCTAGTTTCTTGATCATATTTTTCATGCTAGTTGTTTCTCTTTCCCCTTTAATCATTTTTTTATTGCTGAGATCATTAACTTCCTGTTCTAGTTTGGACTTAGTTTTTTTCCAGGACTGCTGTACAGATGTCATCTGCATATTTCTTTTATTTACATTCTTGGATTAGAGCCATTGTTTCTGAGATCTTATGCCTAATTTTTCCTTGAATTTTCAGAAGGTCCTGAACGAAGGAAACCTTCCCCAGATTTGAATATCTTGATTTTTGTTGCTCTCCCCATGGAATGTTGCTTTGGCTGGATGTGGAGTATTGGATTCAAAAAATTTTTCCTTCCATAACTTGAAGTCATTGCCTAAGCCTTTTGTCACAGATGAGAAGTCTTATACTAATCTGACTCTTGTTTCTTAGTAAAAGCATTTAGCTTTTTTTCTTTATTTTGATATTGATAATTTGGTTTTCAGGAAGATAAAATCATAACTGTCAGGCAAATGTAAAATGAGTATGCGTTGTTAGTGAAGAAACTCTACTAGTTCAGAGTCCTCAATTTGAGAAGCTAGCTATTTATAGATACTGTTGGAAGATTGCTGGCATAAGCACAAAACTGGTCAATGTGCAAAGCCATAAAATGTAACTGTGAAATTTTCTGTTTCTTTAGCTGGAACTTAGTTTAATTTCTACTAAAATAAACTCAACAGTGTAAACTTTGCCTCTGCATGGTTGTAAAATAGCCAATTAGTTGAATAAATAAATAGAATACTCATTAATACCTTTTGTTTATTTCTATCCTTCATCCGTCCTTTTGAATATTCAATGAGGTTTTTTGTTTGTTTGTTTGGGGGAAGGCGTGTGATAGTGGGGACTGAACCCAGGGCCTTTACACTGGGCTACATTCTCAGTCCTGTTTTATTTTATTTTGAGACAGTTGTCTAGACTGGGCTCAAACTTGTGATCCTCCTGTCTCAACCTCCCAAAGTGCTGTGATTTCAGGCATGCACCACCATACCTAGCTTCAGTGAGCTTTTAAAATTTTTTTCCTCAATATTTCTTTGTGTGTGTGTGTGTGTGTGTGTGTGTGTGTGTGTGTGTGTGTGTGAGATATGCAATGGTTGCATTGAGCTTGATGATTTTGTGTACATACATATCACCACAGCATTCCAATCCCTTCCCCTCCCTCTTATTGTTCTTCCCGCTCCCTCTCTCATATTCCCCCAACTCCCACTATCACACCCATGTGGTTCTGTGAAATGCCTGTATTCTGAGTTTCTCATATGAGAGAAACCAAATGATACTTTGCCTTTTGAGTTTGACTCACTTTGCTATGCATAATGGTCTCAAGTTCTGTCCACTTACCTACAAAAGCCTCAAATTTATTTGTAGTTATAGAAGACTGGTACCCCATTGTGTACATGCACCATAGTTTTTGTATCCATTGGTCTGTTGATGGGTATTTTGATTCTTCCACAATTGAGCTATTGTTAGTTGTGCTACGATAACATGAGTATACTTGTATTTTTATTATAGGTTGCTTTTAACTCTTTTGGAAAAATACCCAAAAGATGCATTGCTGTATAGAATGGAGTATTCATTTTGAGCCTTTTGAGGAATCTCCATATTGCTTTCCACCATGGTTGTATAAGTTTACAGTCCCACCAGCAATATAAAAGGGTTCCTTCCCCGCACCGCACCCCACAGCCTCTCCAGCACCAATTGCACTGATTAAAAAATGGGCAGCTGAAATGAATGGACATTTCTCAAATGAAGAAATTAAAATGGTCAGCAGGTACCTGAAAAGATGTTCAACATCCTTAGTCATTAGAGAAGTGCAAATTAAAATGTAATATTGCTAAGATATCATCTTACCCAGTGAGCTTTTTTAAAATTGAAGAGGCTGTCTCTGTTCATTACTGAGACATTTTCTTTGCCATCTTCCTGATCGTTTCAGCACCCCCACCCCATCCCCACCATTTGCCTGGCTGTCTCCTAGAATGTCTGTATCAGATGTTGGGCATCTTGCGTTGAGCTTCTTGATGTCTTAACCTCAACATTTTACGTTTTCTATTTGTCTTTTTAGTTCATGTTCTATGTGTGTGTGTTTTTAATTTTGTGCTGTTGTTCTATTGTGATATTTATATTAATAATTATATTTTTAATGATCAGGAACATTTTCTTGATCTCCAGTTTATCTTTTTCCATAGTAGCTGTTCTTGTCTTATGTATACTATATTTTCCATCCTTTTTTAAAGATACATATTAGGTAACACTAGATTACCATTTTTATTTTCCATTCTCTGATCAGTCTGTTTTCTCTTTAGGGCTGAGTGGTTCCGGTTGATGTTTTGGTCCTTCTTTGCTGTACTATTAGGTTTTTGAGAGTCTGATTGTTCTTTCTACTTATGACTGGAGAATTAATATTTGCAATATTCATAATATATCAACAAAACATAAATGGGATGCATGTATTAATTCACTAATACTATAAGGTATTATTGAAATTCTTATTCTGAAGATTAGTAATTGGTTACACAGTTAGAAGTGGCAGCGCTGGGCTGCAGTCTCAGCTAGCTTTTGCCCAATTCCCTGTCTTAATGACCATCTTGCTTTTGTGCGTCTGAGTCCACAGCAGGCTTGTCTGAGAGGGGAATCTGCCATACAAAAGAATGAGACAGCAGTCTGCCGGGACTCCTGTGCTCCCAAGGCAGGATACTCAGTTTATTAGGAAGAAGTTCACTAGTATTGGCTGGCAAAAAAAAAAAAAAAAAAAAAAAAAAAAAAAAAAAAAAAAAAAAAAAAAAAAAAAAAAAAAAAAAAAAAAAAAAAAAAAAAAAAAAAAAAAAAAAAAAAAAAAAAAAAAATTGCATGTAGTACTGCTTCTGCCTCTACAGAAGTCTCAGTATTTTTTCAGTGTCTTGTTATAAAAATTCTCAAACTTACAGGAAAGTTGAGCAAATAACAACATGAATTCTCATGTTCTCTCGGATGGGATTTAATAGTTGTATTTTGTCACATGTGCTGTGTCCCTATAAAAGTAGGTAATTTCTCTTGAACTATTTCTGAGTTGCAGAGTTTGTGGTATTTCACCTCTAATACTTTAGGAAGCATCTTCTAAAAAAGAATCATTCTTCTGCATCACCATGCAATGCTATCATACTTAAGAAGGTTATTGTAATGTTCAAATTAGTGATAGTCACACTGTTAATTATTCTAAAATACATTTTATAACTTTTCTTAATCAACAACTGTATAATAAGTACAGCGGTACGTAGTTGCAATCTCAACTACTCAGGAGGCTGAGGCAGGAGAATTGTAAGTTTGAGGCCAGTTTGGGTCATTCATTAGATTCTGTCTTAAAAAAAAAAAAAACAGAAGTCTGGGGCTGTAACTCAGTGTCAAAGCACCTGTACATTCCATCCCCCACACCTCAGCAAACAAAAGAATGAAAGCCAAGAGGAAAGCCAAAAGAAACCTTCACGTGTGACGGAGTGGTAGAGCTCAGTAAGTGAATGCTCCCATGTAATCTAGTTTAAAATAAACTAGGATGGGTGCAAGGAAGATTCATCGATTACATTTTGTTTTTCTGTCTCTTTAATCTTCTGTATTATAGAATACTCTTATGTTTCCTTTTTGTTTTTATAGGAATTGGTTTTGTGAAAGGACGGGTTCACTAGGCTTATATGATGGTGCTGGTGTTCTTCTTTCATATGAAGAATTTAAATATATCCCAAAGTTATGAGGAGTTAAACTCCCATATGGATATATACCCGTTGCCCAGGTACCATAACAGGCATACAACCACACGCCTCTCACGTGATCTTCTGTTCATTTTCCTTGCTTGCTATTGGATTGAGTAGAGACCAGCCTTTACATTATTTCACTCTTAAATATTTCAGTAAGGATTTATAAGATTTTAAAAATGATGTAGGTTACACATGTGTGTGGTGGCACATACCTATAATATGAGCACCTTGGGAAGCTGAGGCAGGAGGATCACAAGTTCGAGTTAAAGCTGGACAATTTAGCAACTTAGAATGTGCCTTAAAATAATAGTAATGATAGGCTGAGGATGTGACTCAGTGCAAAGACCATGGTTCCAACTCCTAGTACCACCACACACATAGAGTTGTATAATTCATCAAACTTATGAAGTATCTAGTTGTTGTCTTGTGTGTAATTTTTATGACTGGTTTGTTTTAATTACAACCAAACAAGTAAAATCCTTGTGTTGCATTTGATTGGTATCTTTAAGTTTCTTGCATTCAATAAATCTCACTCTTGTTTTCCCTTTGCCATTTATCTGTTAATGAAACTGGGTCCCCTCTCCAGGAGAGTTATTTTGTATCCCCATGGTGTGTTTAATATGTTCCTCTATTTTGGTAATTTCCCGCAACTGGCAGTTAAATCTTGAGGCTTGACCTGATTCTGGGAGGCAAAATACTTCACCAGTGGTGGTTTGGTTTTCTGTTAGTAAGCAGACATTGGCTAATTGTCTTTCTTTTTGTAATACTGGCAGTCATTGATGATACTTGGATTACCTGAGTAACTTGAGTCTTTTATGTTTAAAATGTTAATAAATAACAGCCAAAAGCAGGAGTCTCAAACCATTGATTTCTCCACACTGTGTCTATAAGAATTTTCTGTCCTTTGAGATATTTCACAGATATCTCTGAAAAAAATGATGTTATAATTTGAGGACTGCCACATACTATGATGTCTTTTTAAGTCATAATTTACCTTAACACTTTAAATAGGTGTTGGAAGTGTCAGTGGTTTATTTTTGTTTCACTTAAACTCAGTTCACACCTCCTGCTCTATAGACTAGCCCTACCCCCTCCACTCCAGAAATCAGTGTCCAAGAAAGTTATTTGGGAATTTTAGCCTTGACTTACGTATCCAGCCATTCGGCAATCCTTTGTTGAGTACCTGCTTCATTGCAGACATTGTGGTACATGCAGAGAGAAGTGGACCTCTCAAACTTCATTGGCTCTTGTCTGGTGTTAGAATATTTCAAGCATCACATGAAATGCTTGACTGCTTTGATATACTTGGGTCATTGAGCATCTGGTATCTCAAGATATGCTGCTGTGCCCTGGCTCTCTGAGAAATTCTTTTGTCAGGCTTTTGTCCTGCTACTCACTGAGAAGTTGAAAGGGGAAGAGAAAGGTTCACCATGATCTATTTACAAATCTCTCCCATCCCCTGGATTATTGTTCTATCTTAGTGTATTGTGAGCTGATAGGATTCCTGCTCAGAGTCTCCCTTAAGATTGTACTCAGATGGCAGTGGACATGGAGGCACCGAAGGCTGGCCTGGGATGCATATCCAAGATGGCTCACTTATGTGGCAGGTGTTTGGTGCTGGATGTTTATAGTGTGGAGCCCAGCTAAGGGCTAGTGACTAGAGGGTAAACATGTGACCTCCCATGTGATAGCCACCCAGTATGGTGGCTTAGTTCTGACAGGGCTTGTCACTAGTGAATGTCCCCGGAGGTCTAGCTGGAGTTTGCAGGGCTTCTTGTGACCTAATCTAGGATGTCTTAGTGTTACACTTCTGTTACATTCTATTAAACAAATTCTTGAGGCCTAGTTAGAAATGTTACTTCTCTGAGAAGGAAAGCACAGTGGACCAAATGGTGTCTGGTAGGGCACACTTTTCTCTCACAAGTAAGGAGGCCTCAGATGTGTGCACTTTCACCAGGAAGTAGGAATAAACAACTCTAGGTAATAAATGTGTTGAAATTTCCTTGAAGCAGTGTTCTTAAGTGATGAGCATTTGTGTATCATGCTGGTAGAGAAAGCAAGAAGCCTTCACCCCCGTTGAAAGCAGTGTGAAGACAGAATGTTATCACTGTATTTTAAATAGTTTATAAGAAGAAAATGAGGGGGCAGTCATAATCTAGGTAAATCTGGTGCTTCATCATCTTTGAGAACAGAGGAGATAGCTGATTCTGCTATCAGCACAGGCCTGGGTTTGCCTGGCTTGCAGGAGAACTGATCAGGACAATGACAGTCTATCTGCCAACTTCCTGTAAGAAATTCAAGGAATGTCAGGACATAGACACAGGCAGGGACTTTCTCAGCAGAATGTATGTTGCACAAGACATATCATCAAGAATCATTAATTGAAATTATATCCAGTTAAAAAGGTTCTGCACTGCAAAGGAAACAATCAAAAGAGTGAAAAGAGAACCAACCAACAGGGAAGAATTTTTTCCAGCCACTCCTTAGATAGAGGACTAATATCTAGAATATGCAAAGAATTGAAAAAAATTAGACCCCTAAAATAAAAAGACCCAATTAAGAAATGGATAACTGAAATGAATAGACAGTTCTCAAAAGCAGAAATACAAATGGCCAATAAATACATGAGAAATGTTCAGCATCTTTAGCTGTTAGAGAAATGCCAATCAAAACAACATTGAGGCTCCATCTTATCCCAGTAAGAATGGCTATTACCAAGAACTCATAAAACAACAAATATTGGCCAGGTTGTAGGAAAAAAAGAACCTTTCTACATTGTTGGTGGGATTGTAAACTGGTGCAACCATTATGGAAATTAGTCTTGAGATCCAAAAACTGAAAATCGATGTTCCGCTTGACTCAGCTGTGCCTCTTCTGAGTATCTTCAAAAGAGTTATAGACATCGTATTATAGTGATTCATGTGCACCATGTTTATAGCAGCACAAATCGTAAGAGCTAAATCTTGGAAGCAGCTGATGTGTCCATCAATGGATGAATGGATAAAGAAAATGTGGCATATATATGCAATGGAATGTTACTCCTCCATAAAGGTAAATTTGAATCATTTGTAGGAAAACGAATCAAACACAGAAGCTAAATATCACATGGTTTCTGTAATATGAGAAACGCAAAGTATAAGTAAGTAAAAGCAAAATAAAAGAGTGATGGTAGAAAACAAGAGATTGTATGGAGAAGGAAAGGGGACGTAGGAGGTAGAGGGGGAAAAGTGGAAGGGAAATGAAAGTGATGCAGCTAGCTGTGCATTCACCAGTTCCTCAAGTGGAATGTAATTATTATGTACCACAAATGCATGCTAATAAAAGGAATAATTTTGGGGGAAAAAAGAAAAGTTCAAAGAGTGTCGGAAGACTGAAACCCCGGAGTGGCTCCCTTGGGGCTAGGGATTACAGGCCCAGAGGCACACCAGGTGGCTCCTGGAGGGTGTACAAGAAGCGGGCTTTGTGTGTGGTTGGGAGTTGTTACGTGTGTTGGTTGCCATGGTGCTGGTGGGCAGTTCTTGCATTCATTTTGTTAAGCCAGTGACGAAATGTTTGAGTTCTGAGTCTTTGGTCTTCACCTGTTGCGCCCTGACCCTTGATTTTTCCTTTGCATCAATGGAGCAGGAGTCCCGCCGCTTTCCATCTTCCTCTCCCAGGACCGAGGGAGCCAGTTTCATCAGGGGTCTGCTTTACAGGGTCCAACTCTGTATGTCCTAGGTCATTAGTAAGAATGTGTGCATCGTTTATCAGACTTGAGTTTTTTTCATTTGCTCATTGGTTGATTCGCTCATAGTATTTAATTTGACTTGTGTGTTTGTGTGCTTGGTTCAGATTTTGTACTTCACTAGAGAAAAGTGTGTGTGTGTGTGTGTGTGTGTGTGTGTGTGTGGTTATTTTTTTTTTAACTTTCAAGCAATAGCCAAAGACTGTGTGTGGGCAAAGCCACAGCAAAGCGATTAAATGAGTGCCAGTGATGTTTTCTTGGGAGGTTAAATGAGGGTTCTGAGGCAGAGTGGTATTTTCAACATTTAAGGTTTCTGATCTTTTAGAAATCTCTTGAGAAAAGAATTTGGCAAGCTGTTACTATTTAAATAAAACCACCACATGCCAATTCACTGTTAACATTTAGGGAAATTTGAGTTATTTCTGAGAGTGTAAAAAGGAGCATTGCTTTTAATGGATATATTGTTTCTGTCTGTTCTTTTTGTTTCTATTGTCTTTTCTCTTTTCTTTGTGGTACCAGGGATTGAGTCCAGGACTGGGCTACATCTCCAGTCCATTTTTTAATTTTGATTTTGAGACAGGATCTCACTAGCTTGCCCAGGCTGGGCTTGAACTTCTGATCCTCCCTCCTTAGCCTCCCAGCATGATGAGATAGCAGCCCCAGTTAATGGCATTTTTCTTCAGTCTTAATAAAACATTTCTGGATTAGAGTCCTGCATGTGATCCCAGTTCAGATGATGATGCCTAGCCCACATGGGAAAGCTGTGAGAATCCACATTTACCCGAGTGGAAGTATCTGGGAACCTGGGAGGGGGACTGTGAGGGTGAGGAGCAGGTGGGAGGATCCAGGAGTGGGACAGTGCGGGCAGCTGCAGGTGGGACCGGGATGGGAAAGTTCATGAAGTGTAGATGAACAAAGTCCTAAGCGGGAATAATGGGGCAGGAACAGGGGCCTGTGATTCCTCCATTACCACAAGTTTGGCCAGTTTTTGAGAGATGTGATAAATGTCTTCGGTGGGTTGCACACTATTTTGGATAATTTTATGAACATTATTTTATTTGAAGTAGATATTGTTCTATTTTGTAGGTGAATAAGACCCAGAGAGATTAAGTGGTTTGCCCAGGATCACTTGGCTAGTAAGTGAATGAGACGGAAAGTGAACAACACGTATTTACGTAACTCCAACTCATGTCATTTAGTTTTGTGTTTTAAATTTAGTTTTTATTTTTATTAAAGTTTTATATGCACATAGTTTGAAGGGTCAAGTGTTCTGCTAGTTTTCCTGAGAAAAGTTCAGTTCTTTCTCCCCTTACCAACAGGTTGCCACCTCAGGCATTTTTTTTTGGTATTTGCCTTTGTTTACTCAGTGAAGTACCAGCGTGGTTGCTTCCTGGGTTTCCATGTCAGGCGTTGTAGGAAGTCAGGGTGTTTGTTCACAATACTTCCTACTCACCCACACCGCCATATGTAGTTTTGATATTCTTCCTTTCAGTTTGGTTGTGTAATGATTTTGCTTAGGGCAATATTTGATGTTTTTCTTATTTATACAATGATTACTTTTCCTTTCCTATAAAATATTTTTTCCCAAGTTAGCAATAATCTTTTCTTCACACATCTAAGTTTTCTATTTATTTGTCAGTAATTCACATGTTACCTGATTACTCGGCCCTACGTCTGTCTGATGGTCACACTTGTATTGTCACTATTTCAACACGATCCTGGACTTTTTCTCTTCCCTTCTCTGGAGTTGGGTCCCTATTTTCTAGATTCCAAAGCTTCTCTTTTTTTTTTTAAATTTCTTCCTGCTTTTCATGAAGCACCCTCTAGTAACTTCTTGAGAAAAGGGTACAAGGTATGATAGGAAAATAGAGTATGCATGCAAATAAAATATTTTTCTTACACTAAAAGAGATATTACCATTAGCTCCCCTCAGAATGAATAGTCCCCCTCAGTTCAAACACCCTTATCCCCTCATTCTTGATATGTTCTGAAGCAGTTCTGGGAGTCTTTTTCATGAATGTCTTCATTTGTACTGTGGTGGCTGCCTTGATGACCTGCATCCATTCGAAGTGTTTACCTTTTATGGTCATTTGGCCTTTGAGGAAGAGACACAAGTTGTACCATGTCAGATCTGGTAAATAAAACAGATGAAAACACACCATATTTTTTAAAGCCTGCTTTTCTGTGGCATGGCACTAAGAGCATCATTGACCACATTTTTGATCACATGTTGTAAATACATTCACAAAAGAGGACTTCCAGAGCTTTAGAGAAAATAGCAAGAACAGTGAGATAAGCGTGTGTGAGACAAGCGGGAGTATGTTGAGGGAGATGGATAGCAATGAGTCTTTTACTGTAATGCATGTTTAAAAATTTAAACATTCACAGTTTTTTTGGTCACCCCTGTGTGTAAAATTCTAGGACATGCAGAGCTCCCAAAAATTTTAAATAAAATTTGCATAGAATTAAAATGTTTTTACAGTTCAATAATTTACTCTTATAGCATGTGTGCTTTTATGCCTGGCTTCTGTCACTCACTATAATGTTTTGTTTCTTTCATGTTTTTGCTTTTTGGAGACAGGATCTCACTAGATATGTAAACTCAGATTGGCCTGTAACTCCCAGTACATCCGTCTCAGCCTCCCAAGTACTGGGATTGCAGGCATATAGCACCACACTCAACTCAATCTGAGGTTTCTGAGATTTGTGTGTCTTT
The DNA here is from genome assembly GCA_004027205.1 of Ctenodactylus gundi. NCBI lineage: Eukaryota > Metazoa > Chordata > Mammalia > Rodentia > Ctenodactylidae > Ctenodactylus > Ctenodactylus gundi. Next base: position 389,439 of record PVKB01001452.1, on the reverse strand, counting down.
TTACATGCATTAGTGGTTTTCTCTTTTTATTGATGAGTTTTATTCCTGTAAGAATGCATTGCAATTTTTTTGTACATTCTTCTGTTCTTGAGTGCTTGGTTTTGGGCTGTTTCAAACAAGTTGCTATGATGTGGATGCATATCCGTGCGTCTTGAGTATAAACCCAAGAGTAGAGCTGCTGGGCTGTAGAATTAGGGTTGGATCTAGAATGTCTTCCAGAAGCCTCATGCATTTGGATGTAATGGGATACCTATGGAACAATGTGCTGTTGGGTGGTGGGGCCTGATCAGAAGGGGCAGAACAATGGGGGTGACCCAGAAGGTGTAAGTCACTGGGAAAGGAGCTGGATGGGCAGCTCCACCTTTTCCCTCACTGGCTTCCTCTCTGCCATGCCATGAACAGCTTTCCCTGGGTATGTCTCCATCTCGTGCTTTCACCATTGCTAGCACCAATGAATGGACAGAAACCTTCTGAAATTGTGAGCTAAAATAAATGCTTCCTCTCTTCAGTTGTGGATGTCGGGTATTCTGTCCCAGCAATGGATAACTAAGACACATAGATTTGATTTAAAACAGCCAACAGTTTTGTGTAGTAGTTGTACCATTTTATAATTGCTCTTCACTAGACTTCTTCAAAGATTGAGGTTTTTCTTAAATTTAAATCTTTATTTCCAGATGTATCGGATGGCTACCTATTTCTGAATATTTGGAGGTTCTGAAGAGTAAATCATGTGTGTTTCATCTTTTCCTATAGCTATCACTGGATTCATCTTTTGCAGAACCTCTAAGCCAACATGTGCATTTTTGTGTCTGGCTTCTGTTCTCTCTGTTTGGATTTCTCCCATTAAAATTTCATGTCATTGCCATTTTAGTAGGTTTTCAGGAAAGAGTAAACCAAAATGTTTACTCTCAATTCACTGTTGAGTGAATTTTCACAATTACTGGTTCTGTTTATTTAAGCATGCGTAGTATGTTGCAGTCATATCTTGAGCCTGTGGTGGTAGGGAAGTAAGGGACAAAAACAAAAGTAGCAGTAGCAAAAGGTCAGCCTGTTCAGAGGTAAAATGTTGTTTCCAAAAAAGACACTTGACAATACCAAGACCTGTGATGGGCATAATTTTTCCATGATACTATACAGCAAAGATTACGAAGAACTTTCCGTTGGTGGGAAAAGGTAAAAAACAGTCACTTCTTGATAGCCTCAAATCTTTCAAACGATCTCTTACTTGGCCACTTAATTGAGGCCTGGGGTGAACTGGAGGCACAATTGATCTGAGTTCTAAAGACTGAATTGAAAAACATAATGCATTTGTAAGGGCACTTCATAAAATACTTGTGATTCAAGTTAGTAATGAAAAATAAAACCAAAAGCATAAAAGGTTTTAATCAGGTATGTACAACCTGTGATCCTCAGCCCTGGGATAGGTAGTAATGCAGCCTTACAAGATTGTAAACTTTTAACGTCATTGTGGGATCGTTCGCGATATTTCTCATGACTCAGTTGTGCAGTGGCCGAGCAGAGACTGCACTGGTGACAACACAGTGGCTGTGTAGAGGAGGCCGCAGGGCAGTGCTGCCTTTGCCTTCTGTGCCTACCACGCATAGTCCAGTGGAAACTGGGTGTACTGTAAGCCGGTGCCTGCGCTTGTGTGACCTAACAGGTGAATCACCATAGGGTCCCAAACTCCTATCTGTGTGTGCCTGTGGAGCCAGGCTTTAGAGTTGTAAAGCAAATGTGTAAGTAAGTTTTCTTATTTAATTATTAAACTTGGGTTCAGTGTGTTATTTTATAAAATAATAAGTTTAAGTGGTTTGGTTCCTGATATACAATAAGTATACTATATATTGTATGAGGCCCACGACAAGTCCTCTTCTCCCAGTGCAGCCCAGGCAAGCCCAAGTCTGGATATCCGTGACTTCAGTCGTGTTTCCAGTCTTTGAGAGGATTTGCTCTCCAGGTCTGGGACTCTGCATCTCACCCTGGAAGTCCCCAGGGTGATGTGGGCATATCCTTCTCTCTTTAGCTCCCACTATGTCTTATGGTTTAAAATACGTGTTCTATTACTTGAGAGTAAGCCTGAAGGGTGAGTAGCCTGCTCTGGAATTCAGGAACTGGAACTCGTGGTGTTCATGTCACTGGACAGGGAATGACTCATTTGAGGGAAGGAGCTGGGCTCAAAGGAAGGAAAATTTTAGGTCAATGTAAGGAAATCTTACCGGGTAGTTGTATCAGTCAGGGAACAGATGACACGATATGTTATCATTTGGCATGAGCTTAATTAGTAAGGAGACTGCTCTCAATGGTATGAGCAAGGTGTGGGGACTAGGAGCTGTTAACCTCTCAGGTTCTGAGGGAGAAGAGGGAGCCATGAGCAGAACCTGGAAGGGAGAGGCATGCACAGAAGTTCCCTGGAATGACTTGTGGCTTCCCCGGAGGGGCATAGCAGCCTGAGGTTGCAGAGAAGGTGCTAGAAGCATAACCACCACAGCTTTCCTCTCTTGTCTCCCTGTGGTCTTTGCCAGGACTGCCCTGGGCTGGACTTAACCAGAGACCAACGAGCCCCACCCATGCTATCTGGGTAGTCAGCCTTGTGCAGGTGGAGCACAGGGAGGCAGGATCTAGGGAGGCGCTGCCAGTGGGCAGGGGGATTCCTACATGCCCTTCAGCAGCCCGGGGCAGTTCCCAAAACAGGCCACAGAAACCATTCTATTTGTAGAAGTTTATAATATACTTGCAAATTATTCTCACAATTGGCCCTACATTCTTACAATTGGAGCATCTTTTCCAGCTGCCTTAAATCGAGGTGTGTCATGGGCAAAAGAATGAAGTGCTGACTCAAAAACAACCAAGGTGGTAAGGAAAAACGAACTGTCCTATATTGCTAGTGGGTTTGTAAACTGGTACAACCATTATTGAAAGCAGCATGGAGATTCCTCAAAAAATTGAAAATAGATATACCATTTGACCCAAATATACCTCTTCTGGGTATCTTCCCAAAAGAGTTAAAAGTCATCATGTAACAGTGATACATGCACACTCATGTTTATTGCAACACAACTTATAATAGAATTTGGAAGAAGCCAATATGTCCATCAACAGATGAGTGAATAAAGAAAATGTGGTATATGTCTACAATAGAATACAACTCTGCTATAAAGAATGATAAAGTTGAATCATTTGTAGGAATATGGATGTACCTTGAGGCCATTATTCTCAAAGTGAATTAGACACAGGAGGTTCAATATTATGTTTCTCTGAGAAAACCAAACCATTAAAAAGTAAGAGATGGAAGAAAGTAAGAATATAGATGGGGAAGGTGAGGGAACAGGAAGGGTAAAGAGAAGTAAAAATGATCAACATGTGATACGTAAATAAAAAAATGGTGTAAAAAAGAATGGAGTGCTGGTATTAGACTTACTGGAACCTGTTTTCGTGTAATCTTGTAATAAATGAAAGCTGCCCTAACCTCCAAAAAGAGGAACTTCCACTTATAAATAATAAAGCTATTTTATAGTATTTTGTAGTTTACAAAGGACTTTATACACAACATTTTCTGTGAGTCCCATTATAATCTCTTGAAGCAAATAAGATAAAATCATTTACTAGGTGAGAAAATTGAGTCTCACAGAGGATGCCTAGGCTATCCCAAGAAATAAGTGGGAAAAACTGAATTTTGACCACATCACCTGATTCCAAATTCCAGGTGCTTTCCTCAAAGAAAAACTCAAATTGCCTAGAATGTTTTTTTTAAAGGCAAGAATGATATCAAGGCAAGTAACATATAAAAATCTTCCCTTTGCCAAATATTGCTGTTTGGGCTTTGTGACTGTGATGTCATTTGCAGCTGACGTTTTCCTGTCTCTTCTTGCGGGGCTGGTGAACAGCATCTGGTGAAGGTTGGAGGAAATTCAGGCCGTGGAAATCGTAGCATTGTAACTACCTTAAAGCTGGCAGCTTTGTTCTGAAGGTCTCTTTGAGTCCTAAGTGTGTCCCTGGTAACTCCAATGGTTTGGGTCCTGGGACCTGATCCAGCCTCTGCTAGAGCCCTCATATCTGATATATGCCATAGTGGTCTACACTGGAATAATTAGGCTGAAAGTTTGAGCGGGGTTTTCAGTGTCAAGGTCACCAGTCATCATCATCATCATACATTTGAGGAACAGTAGGTGGTGACCTTGTCTACATTCTATGCTCGGTGGCCCAGGGCTTTGTTCTGAGGCTTGCAGGTATGGCCTTGTGGCATGTTACTTGAGGTTTTCCTGGCAGCTGTCCAGAGTAGGAGGGGATCCCTGGGGCACTCTTCCATCTTCTTGTTTGTTGTTCAGAGGTGCTAGAACTAGTCCCGCTCACTGTACGATCTTACACTCCTGCCCTGGCAGTTGGATTCAGGCATGTCTCTGTCTCTGCTTCTCTTGTCTCTTTGTCACATGATTTATATGCAGTGGAATTCAGATTAAAAGTATTCAGTTAAGTTTTAGCAGTTGGAATGACATTTTTATCACTCTTGAAAGTTTTCTTGTCTTTCTTCCCAAGTTCCTCTATCTCCGCTATCCAAATAGACAAGTTACTATTCTTACTTCCCTCACTATAAGTTATTTTGTTTATACATGAACTTTATGGACATTAAATCATACATTATGTGGTTTATTTTTCTCAGTGTAGTGGTTCTGAACCTCATGCTGTTGTTTTGTATTAGTACCCTTTTGCTATTTATTGTTAAAAGTATTTTACTGTTTAAATATATCACATTGACTATTCACTTTATTGCATTTTAAAGATAAAAATTGAACCTCAGAAAATTTTTATGTTAAAAAATTTCAAATGTAGTACATAGAAGTTCCATAGAGTCCTCTCCTGAAACACTTTTCTGTCCTGGGTCTCTTCTGGTTCCATGTAAATTTTAGGATTTTTGTGTTGGTTCTTTGAAGAGTGGTGTTGGTATTTTGATTGGGATTGCATTGAACCTATATACCAGTTTTGGTAGTATGGCCATTTTGTCAGTATTGGTCCTGTCTATCTGGAATAGAGGATGACTTTCCATTTTCTAATGTCCTCTTTAATCTCTTTGAACAGAACATTGTAATTTTTTCATGAAGGTCTTTCACTTCTTTAGCTGATTCATAGGTATCTAATTTTTTAAGCCACTACAAATGGGATAGTTTTCCTAATTTCTTCTTCATTGAGTTCATAATTGCTGTAAAGAAATGCTAACTTTTGTTTATTTTATATGCTGTCATTATGCTGAATTTATTAGTTCAAAAAATTTTTTGGTAGAGTTTTTGTAAAAGATAATGTTATCTACAAATAATGGCAGTCTAATTTTTTTCCCTGTATGTATCCCCTCTGTTTCTTTCTCCTGCCTGATTGCTTTGGTTTTTGGGATTTTCAACAGGAGTAGTAAAAGTAGACACCATTGTCTTTTTTTCCTGACTTTAGAGGAAATGCTTTTAGTTTTTCTCTATTTAGTATAATATTGGTAGATTTGTCATAAATGCCCTTTATCAGCTTGAGATAAGATTCTCCTTGTATCTATGTTCTTCAGGAGTCTTATCATGTATGAATTTTAGATTTTGTCAAATGCTTTTTCTGCATATATTGATGTGATCATGTTTTTGTCCTTGTTTCTGTTTATATGGCATATTACATGTATTAATTTATATATATATATATATATATATATATATATATATATATATATATGTTGAACCATCTTTGCATTTCTGGGATGAAACCAAATTGGTCATGCTGTATGATCTTCTAAATGACTTGTGGGATTCTGATTCAATTTGCAAGTATCTCATTGAGGAATTTTGCGTTCATATTTGTTACAGAAATTGGCCTGTGTTTTGTTGTTGTTGTAAGTCTGATTTTGTTATCAGGATAATGCTGGCTTCCAGAAATAAGTCTGGCAGTGTTCCTTCTCATTTAATTTTATGGAAAAGTTTGAGAAGTATTGGTGTTAGATCTTCTCTGAAGTTCTGACAGCACTCTGTGGTGAATCCACTGGGTCTAGACTTTCTCTTGTGGCAGGTTTTTCATTAGTTCTTTCATTTTTGTTACTAATATTTATCTATACAAGGTTTTTTATATCTTTTTGATTAATATTTTGTATCTAATTTGTCAAGGAATTTATCCATTTCTTCTAGGTTCTCCAACTTACTAGTCTATAAGTGTTCAAAATAGTTTCCTTTAGACCTCTGAATTTCACCAGTGTTCATTATTGTTTCACCTTTTTTGTGTTTCTAATTACATTGATAGAGGTTTTTTCTTTTTTTAGTGAGTTTATCTTGGTGTTTATTGATCTCATTTATCTTTTTTATTCAACTCCAATTCATTAATCTTATATTTTTAATTTGAACCTCATTAATTTTCACTCTTTTTAATTAACTGAGGTGAGGCATATCTCTGAGCACGTAGGTAAGCAAGAGAAGCTGACAGACCACTGAGTTCTCCACTGAAGGGAGGCAGCATGGAGGGTCAAGGAGTATCTGGACGTGGTCTCAGCACTTTCAGAGCCAGCACTGTGGGCAAACCACCCACCTGGCTTCCGTTAGCAGCAAGCAGGGCCTTCCCACCCTCTGTGACCTGAGCTCACTGCTGCTGCGCCATGCAGGAAATCCACTGCCTGCTCTCCTCTGATTGTCTCTCGTCTTGACTTCCTTCCAGTCACAGTGGCAGGCAACCCCCAGAGTCCCTGATGTGTGGCCAGTCTGCAGCTCCTGATTCTCAGAGCAGCTCAGATTAATCCTCTGCCTAAATTGATTCCTGATTATGTTGCTCCCTAATGTGGCCTTGCGGAGGATTCTTTCTCAGATGCTGGCCTGCATCAGAGTGAAACCCCACATTGTCTGTCTATGAGGTATAGTACCCATGGGCTACCCCTGGGCCAGCGCTGCCTGTCCCTTGCTTGGCTGTGTGGTTTTGGGTCCTCTGGGCTTACCTTGTGTCTGTGGTGATTGGCACTCAGGGGATCTGAGTTTCCCAACTACCACATTCTCCTGCCCATGTCTTTAGTTTATGCAGCTTCACGGTAGTTTCTAACTCTAACTATTGGCCTCGTCTTTGTTGAACTCTCCTCTTTCTTCTAGTTAAGTGGTTCAGATAACTGTGTGGTTTTTGTTCGTTTTATTTCGTTTTACCATACTTCTCCTTTTCTGATGTGTCTTTGATGAGCCACTCATGGAAGAGCCTATTCAGTGGCCGTGTTGCCCCTCCTTTCCCCACATACTTAAAGGACAAATTTTGTGTATTACAATTTATATGCAGACTCATTTGTCAGCCATATCTAATTTGTTAGCTACATGAACTGATGTTTGATTGCAATACTGGTAATCACCGGTTCTAATATTTTACATTTGCCATTGCATTTGTGATAAGTTTTGATTTTCATAATTATAGCTCTCAAGGTGGAAAGACCTATCTGGTATCTAACTCTCACAAGATAAACACTAGTTTATTTCAGTTCTGAGCTATTTGAAATAATATGATTTGTAACTTTGGGAAAAAATTCATGGAAGATTGTTCCACACTTCTGAAGTACTTAAAGTGTTCTAAATTGAAAAAACCCGTCTTTGTTTTCCATTGTGTACTGTGGCTTATGGCTATTAGTGATTCTGAGTTTCTTGATTTTCCTGTATTTCATTTACAGTCTGTAGAGTTTTCCGTTTGTCTAATTACCATTGTTGATCCTGCAAAATTCAGGCCAATCAGAATGGCTCAAGAAAGAAATCAGACAAGGCTTAGTGTGACATTTAGCTAAAAAGCTAGAAAGGAAAATAGTAGCTAAAGGAGGAGGAAATATTTGCAGAGGTAAAAAATTAGGGAATTGAGATTATTGAGAAGACTTGAGAGTCAGTGTCATTTCTTAGCTTCTTAGTATGATTCAAAATATACTGAAATATGTAAAGTTTTGTAAAACTACGGTTTTGACTTTTTGAAAGCAACTTTTTCGAAGAGAATGCTGTGGTACAGTGTATCAAAAGGCTGGTAGCATGGGTGGTGAAAGGATTTACCTATACTCAAGGAATACAAGAAGGACAAAGGTTTATTTAGATAAGAGAGAGGCAGCAGGTGGGAGTCCCAAGGAGAAATTTCGTGCTAAGGTGATGGATGGATGAGGGGAAAGGCCTGAGTTGGGAAATTTAGGCCGCATGCAATGTATTTTAAACGTCCCGTCCTTTATTGATCTTTTAGGGTCTCCTGTTATCAAGAGTGGTTGTGAATTCTTCAAGGTCCTTTGCTTAAGGGGGCCTTTTTAGACTTAGATAAGTATGTCAGAACTGCTTGGAAGAATAAAGGAGGAAGTGGTGCGGTAGGCTTAGGTAGAGCTGCTCACAGTGAGTGAGCTACTTGGGAGGGGTAAGGACGGTGGCAAAGAAGCACTTGTTCGTTAGGAGAGATGAATAGCTTCTGTCTTAATCTTACCCTATGTTAGCTGACCCCGGTGTAGTACTTCATGACTTCTCAGTATTCCAGCTCAGAGCTGAGACTGGGAAGTGAGGACGCTGAGCGTTTTCACTGTTTAGTCATCCCCTTTACCCACCGAGACACTAAAAGAGTCAAATTGTTGACTAACGCATGCTGGACAGGCGTGTATCTGAAAATGTGGCCTCTGAGGATGTTACTCTTCCATTACCACATGGAATATCAGGTTTTTTTAAAAAAAATTCATAAGAAATTGCTTCAACATTCAGCTGTTGGTCTTTTCCTAACTGCCCATTCTCTTCCTGTTTCAGGTAAACCTCTTTGTCCTGCTCTCTGTGGTGTGTGTCCTTCTGAATCTTGCAGGATTCATCCTAGGCTGCCAAGGGGCACAGTTTGTGTCCAGTGTTCCCAGGTGTGACTTGGTAAGTAGCAGTACAAGGGGGCAGACCCTGGCCTGTTGCTTTCATGGCGTGACTTGTCACAGATAGCACCAGGCAGCTATTCTGAATGAAACCTGTTGTAGATAAAAGGAAGCAGGGCAACGAAACAGATTTGCCTGCTAATTGTTTCCCCCCATAATTGTTGCTATCAGTATATGTCTGTGATACATGATAATTACATTCAGCTTGGGGAATTAGTGTACATACATATTGTATCTTAGTTGTTTTTACTTTCCCTTTCCAACTCTCTCCTTTCCCTCCATTTCCAGCTAGTTATTTCTACCTGATTGTCAGTGATACTTGTCAGAGTGTAACCAGCCAGCATAAGCTAGAACTATGGGAGTCTGGTATATCATGGTGAGTGGGTAGATCAGATCTCCATAGTTGACCTGTCTGCCTTCATCGGAAGAGGTAGAATAGAGATTACTGGAATGTGGACGTGCAGTTCTTCATCTGAAAGTGTTGGAGAGCACGTGTGTGTGTGGACAGTCAGAGATTTTTTTTTTTTAGGTTTGGAGGGCAAATGTGAGTAGGTCACCAGTTAGAGTCTTGGACAGCAGGCTATAACCAAGGCTTTGGGTTTTCAAAGGTTATTTGATTTTTTGGATTTTAGATTTCTAGATAAATAGTTGTAGACCTATAGCATTTCTGACTTAAATATAATCTTAATTGTAGTAAAGTGGACATACATGAAGTTGACTATCCTAGCCATTTTTAAGTGTGCAGTTGGGTAATCATGTGTACATTTACATTGGCAAACAATCTGCAGAACCCGTCTTCATCTTATATAACTTAAACTCCGTGTATACTAAATAACTCCCCATCATCCTCTCCCCTGACCTCTAGTCCCTCGCAATTACCATTCTACTTTCCATTTTTATGAATTTAAATACCTCATATAAATGGAATCACATAGTAGCTATCATTTTGTGAGTGACTTATTTCATTTTTTATAGTATCCTCAAGGTCTATGAATGTGGTAATATGTATCAGAATTTCCTTTCTTTTTGGGTTGAATAATACACCATTGTTTGCAAGTATGACACATTCTGTTTTTCTCTTCGTCCTTGGATGGGCCCTTGGATTGATTCCACCTTTTGTCTTTTGTGTATAATACTGCTGTGAGTGTGGGTGTGCAGACGTTTCTTCTAGGTCCTGTTCTCAATTCTTGTCACTTAGAAGGGGAGTTGCTGATTACCTCCGAACTTTTTACAGGTCTCCTCAGTAACATTTATCTCTCTCTAGCATAAAACAAAAGGAATGGACTTTTTCAAAACAGTAGTATACCTCAAATGTTTGGAACTCGGTTCCTTGGCCATCTCCTCCAGCAGTGTGAAAGACAAGAAGGCTGGGGCATTTCTAGAAAAGTTGTCGTCAGGCTCTTGCAATAAAACCCATAGCCTTCCCATGCTCCCCAGGATTCATACAAAACATCTTGCTCTTTCCTACATTTTTTCTCATAAATTAAAAAAAATTTTCATTGTATTATTGCTTAACAACCTTAAGTTAGAAAGCACAGTTTCCGGGTTTTTAAGACCCTGTGAGAATTCCTTCACCTGCTCTTGTACTGGAGCAGCTCACACTCCTCGCAACTGAGTCAAGCTCACATGTTATTTCCCAGGATCCTGCCCTAGTTTTCCCCTCCCGGGATGGAGTCTTCCTGTGTTTTCTAGGTTGATCTTTAATTCCTGGGCTCCAGCTGTTCTCCTATCTCAGCCTCCCCCTTGCTGGGATAAAGGCATGCTCCCCTGTGTCAGGCTGTGTCCGACTTTCTTATTTCTGACAGTGTTGTCTTTCCTTCAGCCTAAGAATTTTCTTCTCTTACCTTTCATACTCCTCCGAATACTGTGTCTTTTAAAGCTCATTCCAGCCAGGCTTGATGGTGTAGGCCTGTAATCTCAGCATTCTAAGAGGCTGAGACACGAGAGTGGTAAATTCAAGCTAGCCTGGACAACTTGGTGATTTAGTGAGGCCCTATCTTAAAATTAAAAACAAAACAAAACAAGGACTATCTCCCTAATCCCCAGAGAAGATAATATTACTCTATTTGTACTTTTCTTAAGCAATTATAAACCCTTTTCTGGGGAGTAGAGACTAAAGATACTCATACTCCTTTCTTCTGTTTTCGGGGCTGGAGTCACCTAGAGGACCGTCTAATTCTCTTTTGTCCTGGGAGATTCCGGTAATCCCACATATACACCTTTACATACAGGAGTCCCCAGAGAAAATGTCTGGACAAATCTTATTTTTCAGGTTACTAATTACACAACAAAACTTAGTGGGTTTTACTCTTGGTAAGTGCACCACCAAGAAACAAAAGAGTGAAAAAAAGATTTATCACCTACAGCAAGTAAGAAGTGCACTGGGTTTATTTCCACAGAAGTGCCCTTCCCTAGGAATGGAAGCATGGGGAGGGTTATTTGGGGAGCAGGAGAGTGGTTGGTCAGGGAACTGAAACATACTTGTATAGGAAAGCCTGTTAGGGGTGGACACATCCTGGAGCACTCTTAGTTAAAGATGGACATTTCTGAGCATGCTCCATTTAAGGTCATAAGCCTGAAGGACGGCAACACATTTCTGAGCACGTTTCATTTAAGGTCATAGATCACATGTTTGAAAGGTTAAGATGGTGGACACAACACTTCTGGGCATGCTCAATTCATGGTCATAAAGATGGCAGACACAAATGTGTCATTTTCAGTTCAATATTGTAATAAGTGAAGTTTATTCTAGGTGCCTGAAAGACTGAGTTAGGGTTGTTTGGTAGCCTTGGCTGGTTTTCAGCAAGTTTTTCTTAAAAGTGTGTAAAAAACTGTAGCATGTGTCAAAATCTCCTGTTTTTTAAGGACTAAGTTATATTCTTTTGGATGTGATACATTTTATTTATCCATTCTGCCATTGGACATTTAGGTTGGCCCTATGTGAATATATCATTTGTTGTACATATTGCTGCAATGGCTATTGTGAGTAATGTCGCAATACCTTTTTGAATTTCTGATCCAATTTTTCTGGTTGGTAACCAGAAATGGATTTGCTGGATCACATTAGGTTTTTGAGGAACTTCCACACTGTTTTCCAGAGTAGTTGCACTATTTTACATTTGCTTGGAAAAGTGCACGAAGATTCCAATTTCTTCATGGGCTTACACTATTTTTTTAAGTTGTGGCTGTCCTAATGGGGTGAGGTGATACCTCATTATAGTTTTGAGTGTATTTCCCTTCCTGATGACTGGTGATATTGAGCTACTTTTCGTATGCTTTTTGGCTATTTGGGTTTGTTTTTTGAAGAAATGTGTACTCAAGTTCTTTGCACATTTTTAGTCAAGTTTTTTTTAGTTTTTGTTATTGTTGAGTTTCCATATTTTTTAGTGTCTTCTGTGTATTAACTCCTTACATATATATGGTTAGCATTAAGCGTATTTTTAATTTAAAAATTTCTACCATAAAACTCTGTGATTTTTTTCTGATTATATATAAATAAAAGTTTGAATGATGAAAATATAAGATAGAACTTTAGCATCATTTGAAATCCAATTATTGTAGGATAGTACATTTAACCTTTTGGCCTTGTGTTATGCATCATTTTATGCACAAAAGATACACATAATTTTCTGTCAATAGAATTGTTTTGTAATTATTTTCTTTAGGAAGATTATTGATAAATGAAGTCTTTTGGATAACAGGAATGATTTCCCTGTCCACTCATATCAGTCACTCCAAATCCATCATGACAAGCTGGTGAATTTCCTTCCATATTGTTTTCATGCTCACATAATCATACATATATATGCTTAGGGTAGAGTTGTTAATGAATTTTCAAGGATGAAATATATTGATCTATTTCTCTGCATGTTTTTTATCACTTAAAGATATATGATTTAAAACACACACACACACACACACACACACACACTCACTCACTCACTCACTCTAGGTTTCCCAGGTTGAGCCTAAACTTCTGATCCTCTTTCCTCAGCTTCCTTTCTTCCTTCTTTCATTCTTTCCTTCCTTCCTTCCTTTCCTCCTTTCTTTTCCTTTCTTTTCCTTCTAAATCTAACTCTCTATTTTGTTGTTTGCTGCCATGTGGATTTGGGCTGATAGTAACAATGCTCCCCAGATAGCATTCTGCGTATTTCCATGTGGGCATTCAGTCCTAAGTAGAATAGACTTCTAAACAAAGAACTGTATCTTTTCTTCTGCTTGTCTCTTTGCTATATACTATGATTCTATTTTTTAAAACAAAACTGAGGTAAATTTTCCAGTGAAATGCCCAAGTTTCATTGGCAGATCTTTGAATTTTCACCAATGTATGTACCCATCTTGGCAAATGCTACCCCTCCACAAGGTCCCGGACATTTCTGTAACTTGGTGGTGGTGGTGTCCCTTTGCAGGCAACCCCTGCTCTCCGATTGGCAACTGCTGTTCCTGTTTCCTTCACTGTAGTTTAGTTTTCCTGTTCTTGAACTTCATACAAATGGAGTCATTTTGTGTCTGATTTATTTTTACCCCGCATAGTGTTTTTCAGAATTATTCTTTTTTATAAGCTTATCTTTTTTTCAGAGTATATTTCACCTTTCAAGAAAGTGCAGTTTGTTTTTTCTGTTCTTCGTTGATGGGCATTTAGGTTATAAATGAACAGCTGCCTACAGTCACTTTGCCTAGAGTGTCAGGACTTCCTTGTATCAAGTGGACACCGGAATTGATATTCATAATCATTTGTAAAATGATTAAATTTTCATACGATCTTGTTTTAAGGAATTCACTTTTGCACATCTAGAAACTTTTGCCATCCCTACTGGCTCACCTCGAAGAATTAGGGAAGGTTCCGAACCCTTGGGCATCGGTGTATATGGATGCTACAGTCCCCTGTGCAGCCCTTCATGCCTCCTTTCTCATTTGAACACCTTGCGTCAAGAATGGCTTTGTAGCTGGGTGTGGTAGCACACACCCATAGTCCCAGTGCTGTTGGAGATGGAGACCGGAGGATTGAGAGTTCAAGGCCAGCATCGGCACATTGCAAGATACCTTTTCAAAATAAGATATAAAAAAGTTCTGGGGATGTAGCTCAGTGCAGAGTCCCTGGATTTTCAGTCCTCAGTACTGCCAAAAAAACCCCCACAAGACCACACACACACACACACACACACCCAAGACCACACTCACACCCACCCACCCAAGACCACACACACACACACACACACACACACACACACACACACATTCACACACAGAGACAGAGTGGGGCTGGAGAAATGGTTCAGCAGTTAAAGCACTGGTAAGTACCTAGCTTGATTCACCAGCACCACATAAGCCGGATCTCAGCACTTAGGAGGCTGAGACAGGAGGTTTGCTGTAAGCCCAAGGCCAGCATGAGCTCCATAGTGAGTTCAGGACCAGCCTGAGCGATAGAGTGAGAACCCAACTCAAAAAAATGGATGTATATGGGGAGAGAATAGTTTGTAAGAAGGCAGCTAGTATTGCCTGGGGGAAGTAGAGGCCTCAGGCAGGGTTTCAAGGTTTGTGTGAAGGACTGGAAATAGAAATTTCCCTGAGTCATGCTAAAAAAATGAGCCTGGCTCCTGAGGGGAAGGAGGGCAGAGTGGAAGCTGACACTCTTCTGTTAGTGCTGAGTTGTTCTGCAGGTAGTGCTGTTAGTGTTAACAGGGACTGCTCAGCTGCAGATGTCAGGGAGGGAAGCCCCTTGGGAATAACCTCCACCTGCTAACCTTTAGCTCAGGGAAAGGGATTTTATTGATTGTGAAAGAGGGACAAAGAAAAGTCAGTGATGCTGGAGAGGAAAGAAGGGTTTTCCCCTGCCTAGACTCAGCCAGCAGCAAGCCTCTTGAGTGGACACAGTAGTTTTCCTTTACATGGGGAGCTCATGTGGCTGTTGGTGAGACAATAGCAGAAAGAATTTAACTGAAACAGACTGAGCCTTTGAGTGTGGGATTATAGGCCTAGGTTTGAGGACTCATTGGAGTCAAACCAGGAAAGGATGAGACCACAGAAGATGACATGATGAAGACTATGGAGGTAATTCTGGTTGTTATAGTAGAGGCAGAATTTGTATCAAAATCTGATACAATGATGCGACCCATTCAATATGGTTTTAGGACAAAGAATCAAAAATATTGTGGAATCCGTGGAGCTCTGGAAGAGGCGTTACTAACAATTGTAGGTAAAAACTGAGAATAGTTGTTGCTCTAGGAAAGTGGGAGCCGAGGTTGATGAAGTGGCTTGAGGGACTTTTCTCTAAGCATAGTAATGTCCAGTACATAAATATCTGCACAGTACAAAACTGAAATGATACACTTTGATTCATATATATAATTTTTGTGGAAACCTGTAAATTTCACCTCAAATAAAAAAAAATGTAATAGTAGAATTTTTTTCTTTAGCTTACTGGTAAACTTAAATTATAAGAAACCAAGTTTTTTCTTAATTTTGCCAAACACCATGAAATTTATCACTATAACTAAAGGTTTAGAAGATTACCTTTTTTAAAAAAATTTTTTACTTGATTTAGCAAATAAAATCTGTGAATTTTCAGTCATTCTTAATGATGCCTGAAGAATTTTGCTGCTGTTAAAGTCAGAGCTGCCTAATTAACTTAGTGATTAATGAAGAGCCATAGCCTTTCCTTTTAGACATAACAGTAAGCCAACTTCAACAGCTCAGGCAGCAGAACAAGGAAGAATGAATCTTTGCCCTCAGGTTATGGGTCTTATTTGCCAAAATAAGGTGTTACATATTTTCACTGTATGACTCAAGCTTGAAAAATGATCAAAAGTTTTCAAAACATCTCATGATGTAGACTGATAATGTAAGCAGTTATTCATCAATTACCATTTTGTCTTACTTACTTTATCATCACTGTGACTAAATACCAAACATGCAAAAATTAGGGGAGGCAAAATTTATTTCAGCTCACAGTTTCAGAAGGTCTCAGTTCATTCACGGGCAGCTGGCAACAAGCACATGGCAGAAACGGTGGTGGAGGCTGCTCCTCACAGCATTGCAAACAAGAAGCCAAGTCAAGTCCCAGAGGGAAGGAAGGAAGCAGCACACATCCTTCCAGGTCCTGTCCCAGTAATCTGTCCCTTCTGGGTCCAGCCTCAGTGTTCTGCCCCTTCCAGGTTTAGCCCCCACCACTCACTCACTAGAGTCCAATCAATACCCCTTGATACCACACACACACAACATCTACCACACACCTGTCTTCCTGGTATACCACCACACACCCATAATCCTCCACACACCCATAATCCACCCCTGCAGATCAGACCCTCATCTCCTAACAATATGTGGTTCCATTGATAATCCGTAGTATTCAAATGCATGAGGCTTCTGGGGGAACATTCCAAATCTAAACTACAATACATTTCAAATATGATTACCAGAAACTATGGCTGCATTGAAGATATGAATTCAGAGGTCTTTCTAAATCTACACGTTCTAAGGCAGGGGTCCTTAACCTGTACTGATCTGTGGCTTTGGAAGGACATGGCCTCTAGGACCAATGAGCCGCTAGCAGGAGGTGAACAGCTCCAGTCTGTGTGCTCCTGTTACATTCAAATGCCACAGCCGATTGGACGGGGAGGTGGAGCTTTGCTTCCTGTTCCCTTGCTGCTGCTGCTCAACACTTCAAAGTTTTCCTCCAGCGACCTGTTGTGTAATAGGTATTCCCTCTTCCTGTGGGGATTGGTCTTCAACTAATCCAGTCTTGCATGTCAAGAAGGTTGGGGACCACTGGCCCAGTGCTAATTTCACCAAATATGCCATGCGCTTCTTCCAGACGCATGGTAGGTTGGGTTTCCCCACCTTCTTGGAGGTAGATTGGTTAGTGGGATTTGTTTTGGTCTGAAATTATGAGCAGAAGTGATGAATGTCATTCCCAGGAGAAAACTTAAAGCTAAGGTTGCCAGGTTACAAGTGAAATTATAGTATGCCCAAACAAATTTGGATTTTCGATAAGCTGCCAACAATTATTTTTAGCACAAACATGTCTTCTGCAATATTTGCGTACTTATGCACACCTATAATTTTAAAAATTATATGTGGTTCATCTGAACTCAAATTTTATTGGGCATCTTGCACATCATCTAGTGACTCCACTTTAAGTGCCAATATACCATTTGTTGTGTTGATCATGTCACGTGGCTGAAGTGATGGATGTGCCATTAGTGTGAGTCCCCTAGGACACATGATCAGCAGAGTCCCTGCTGCCTTCAGTGAACTTCTAGCATATGTAAGAAGTAGCCTTTGTTGGCTATGCCACTCAAATTAAGATTCTGGTATTTACTGCAGCATATTCTAGCCTATCTGACTGTTAAAGTTACTGCCTGATGTGGAACCCTTCCCTGTCTCAATGTGGAATTGGTGCTCTCTGGTGTAGCAAGGGTGTTTTTTTCATAATAATTAAGTCATTGCTATTTGTCTTTCTCCTTTAGGTGGACTTAGGTGAAGGCAAGATTTGCTTCTGTTGTGAAGAATATCAGCCAGCCAAATGTACAGATAAAGAAAATGCCTTGAAACTCTTTCCAGTCCAGCCATGTAGTGCTGTTCATCTTCTCCTTAAGGTATGTGGACAGACTCCAGACCCACCAAGGGGTACACCATGGAAGCCCCAGGAGAAGGCAGGTTTACTTGGGTGTTTCTGTCCTGTTACTGCTTTCAAATATTTCAACCACTGAAAGCAAATGTGAGTGACTCCTTATTAGTGACCTAGGGGCAGAATCGAATACAGAAAGAACCACAAATTATTGTGTGTCTTAAATTATCTATGGGCAGCTTTCTTTGTGATCAGGTACTCCAAGCTAGTAAAAATGAGGAGCCTAACTGCATATATGTCTGTAAGTTTATAGGTAGGTATACATATGTGCACATTTTTGTGTATGGGCGTGATGTAGCTCTTTGCAGAGCCTGTAACTCAGGTGCTTGCTTGTCACCATTCTGATGTTCCCTTCTTAGTGTAGGTGGTGTGGGCTGATTGAATTTTGCCACTCTCTGCCACCTAGAAAAAAAGAGAGAGACTGACCAGACAATAAATGAAAAGTTCCAGCACTTTATCTCTTACTTGATACGCAAAGGTTATAATAAGCAAAAGAAACAAATAAATGAGTCCAATAGAAGAGAAATATAAAATTAGCTTTTACTGGCAAGCTGGTTAAAAATTGTATTCTAATTTCAGAGACATTAGTCCATTGAGTGGCAGGACGAGTTTATAGACTGACATGTGAGCTCTTGGACTGTCCATCAGTAGTGGCTTTCTTTAGATCTTTGTTTTAGGTTTATTTTCTGTGAGGATGAGGAATGTCTAAACAGAGAACTATTCACAGCTGCCACCCACTCTGGGTTATGTGGGATATAAAACAGGCCCACTGTCGTTGGCTTCTGCATAGTTGTTGGCTGAGTCACCCCCAAACTTCCTGAACCAGGAGTCAGCTTGGGGAAAGCCCCAAAGCGGAGCCAGGACTGTAGCCACGGAAGCTTTTGGAATCTCCTTACTGCTATTCTGAGATGTGTGTTTAGAGGAGAGAGGGCCTGTATATACTCCAGCAGGCTCCGCCCCTGCCGCGCCCTTGATGGGCGCTTGGGGCACCATACCACTTGCTCCTGAAATAGTATCAGTGGCCATGCATCAGGTTGTAGCTGTCCTGATGGATGGCTGGAATCTCTGTCCCTGGGGACATCTGTTCCAAAGGAGAACCTCTCTGTTCTCCTGGAAGGAAAGTTTCTGATAGTATTCACATACATGCAAAGAGAAATACAGTCACCTTGGTGTCCGTGGGGATTGGTTCTAGGACCCCCAAGGATATCAAAATCTGTGATGCCCAAGGGGCTTAGACAAAATGGTGTAGAATTTGCATATGACCTATGCATGTCTTCCTCTATCCTTTAATTCATGCCTAGGTTACTAGCAGTATCTCATACTTTATGGAAGTATGTAATATTATTTAGAGATGAATGACATGAAAAAAGTCTGTATGTACTCAATATGGACTCTTTCTGAATATTTTCTGTCTTTGGTTGGTTGAATTTGGGGATGTAGAACCAAAGATGTGGAACACCAACAGTTTTTTAATACCAGGTCTTTCTGGGACAAGGAGCTTCTTTCTCAGACAAGTTTTTAAAATTAAGATGTATACACTCTTATAGGACAGTTACAGTAATAGCTAGCACCTGTCAATCTGGGTGCTGTCTAAATCCTTTGTGTGCCTGTTCTCATGAGACTTGTCTCCCTGGGACAGGCAGTGTCATTATTTGAGCATGTTCTTACATTGCATTCTGGTCATCTTCACTGAGTTACTTGGTGGCATCATTGTTTCCATGTTCCAGAAAGTTCTCTTCGCCTTGTGTGCCTTGAATGCCCTGACCACCACTGTCTGCTTAGTGGCTGCCGCCCTTCGCTACCTCCAGATATTCGCCACCAGAAGATCCTGCATCGTAAGTCTGGGCAAGGTGACACTGTGACATGTGGCCTGAGGTGGGTGGCCGAGCGAGCCCTGGGCCTCTTGGTGTAGCTGTTGTTTTTCTCCCCTTGCTCTTGTGACAAACCCAGGCCCTTTTTATTCAGGATGAGTCACAGATCTCTGCGGAGGAGGCGGGTGACCATGGACGCAGCCCGGACCCGGATGACTTCGTGCCTCCTGTGCCTCCCCCTTCCTACTTCGCCACATTTTACTCCTGCACACCCCGGCTCAACCGCAGGTATTGTTCCCAAACCCCTAGCCATTCTTGGTGGGTGCTCTGAGTTTCCAAGATTGAGGGGTCTGAAGAACTCACAGTATGAACTGTGACTTCCCTTCCAAATCTGGACAAATTAGGGTGTTTTTCAGGGCTTTTATTGGCTCTGTCTTTCTCTGTCTGTCTCTGTCTGGCTCTTTTGTCTGATAAGCCAGATGAATTCAAAGAAAAGTCAGATCCTTGACCTAAAGATATACTCTTTCAATTTCGATTAGCTTCCTAGGGAAAAATGACACCCTGGGAGATAACAGCTGAAATTTGACATGATTGAGAGTTCACTGTTGCCTTGGAAACGCTCCCAGCTGGGCCAAATCGATGCTTCATTATAACACTATCAGCAGGTCCCAACAACTATGAAATCATTCCCAGCCATTAAGAAAAGATTAAAAATTAATTGATCTTTCTAGTTTAGAAAAAAAGCTAGATACCATGCTCATTTTCCTCTTCAAATTCCATCTCAAAATTTGACTGCCTGTTTCTCAAATCTCAGGAATTATTGTTAGCATGAAATACCACATGCTTCTCTTTGGTTGGTCCTGATTTCTCTAAGAAATGACTTTATTCATTCAGCAAACTTCTGATCAATTCTTGACTGCTCACCAATTGCTATGCTGAGTTACTGAGATTCGTATTGAGTTAGAGCTGCTTCTTTCCTCTAGTCAGGGAGTTCACAGTGTAGGTCATTAAAATGAGTCCTGGAACCATCATGTTAGCACCCAGAAGAGAGATTTGGAGCACACGAAGGAAGCCTCCTAACCCAGGTGGAGCCACTGGTCAGGGATGACTTCCTAGAATAAGTGACCCTAAGCTGGGTTTAAAGGATATACAAGCCTACAGTTGAGTCCCCTCACAAAAATCTCAGAATGCCACAGAAAGGATACTATTTTTTTGCTTGGTCTTCTGAGGACAGACATTTACTCTGTCTGTCTGTCTGTCTATCTGTCTACCTGTCTATGTATCTATCAATCTATCATCTGTTTATGTAGCGGTTCTGGGGATTGAACCCAAGTCCTTCGCACTGAGTACATCCTCAGCCCTTTTCATTTTTTTATTTTGAGACAGGGTCTCAAGTTGCCGAGATGCTCAGGGTTTGTAGAGGGGAAATGGCTTACGGGAAATGGACGTCTCTGAAGTACAAAAATGCTTGACACCTGGCTGTAGAAATGTGAACAAAAACATCCATGCCTATTCTTGCCTGCTTGCTTACACACTTACATTTTACAAGTGAGATACTCGTGAACTTGGGATTCTTTTGCTTCAGCTTTGGGAATGCTGCAGATATTTATGTTTTTGAATCTCTGTGGTATGTACAGAGGAACCAGACAAATTGAGTGCCGGGCTTGAGGTTTTTGGAAAAATACTTTCTAACCTTCAGGGCAGCTGTATATGACCTTTTAAATAAATCCCATCCAGGACCCTAAATGTTTTTTGCGTTGTTTCTGTACCTCCTTTCAGCCCTGTCCTTCCCACCTGCCCAGATACAGGCAGAGATGACCACAAAGCCAGAGGGAGTATCAGCTGAGTGGATGGATGGGGCTGGCCTTGGAGCAGCTCAGCCTTTCTTGGTTTGAAGAGTGAACTTCTGCATTTTGAACCTTCAGGGCCGGGATGACTTCCTAGTCTTTCAGTAGACAAGCCAACAGTTAGAGACACTGAAGAGCGCCAGCAGCAAAGCACGTTCTTTGTGTAGTGTGGGACACACTTGCTAAAACCATAGAGCAGTCTCGGGCTACCTGGGAATGCTGGAGGACAGTGGCAGCAATTGGGAAGAGTCCTGCTCTCTGAGTAAGAATCCTGGTCCCCTAGCAGTGCAGGAGAGCATGTGGTTGACCTCAGAGGACGCAATAGACAGATTCAGTTTCCTGGGGTAACAGGAAGGGATAATGACTCATGCAGGCTCAGCGACTACTACTCAGGCATGTGTTCTGCCCGTCACTACTTTGTTTTTTCCCCTTCCTTTCTTTTCTTTTGCTTTTCCGTAAAAGTGATTGTCAGTGTGAAGATTTCCACCCTTTGAGGTCCGAGAGGCAAATTTGGGATTGTCCCCTCTGAGTTCTGAGACAGCCCATGGTTAGATCTAGGTTGGCAGAAAGCAGGCAAGGCTCCCATAAACAGCTCTACCATTCAGAACTTGCAGAAGGAAGGGGTGGGGTTCAAGTAAAACACCCTTGTGAGAAACTACTCCCTCGTCTCTCTAAACTTATGCCAAGAGCCCGAGATGGTATTGCCGGTAGGCAAACAGGCTTATTTTCTGAAACTCTACCATTTCAAAGTACGGTTCACCTTCCTTTTTAACATGGTTAAATTTATTCTCATTTAGATCTGTATTTTATAAAAAATATTTGAAAATTCAGCTGACTTTGCTAGATTTATGGGATAAATCAACTATATTGATGCTATCTGTTTTACCTGGTTTGGTGATTGATTCCCTTGCTTGTAGGCCAGCAGGCAAAAACAGGCTTGAGTGTTTTTGTTCAGATTTCCACAGCCAGGTGTGTCAAGAGTTTGTGCAGCACAGAGCTGCCGTTTCCTGTAAGATACTTTGCACTGTTAGAAGAGGTCTGTTTATTTAACTTCTATAAATACAACCACTTCATGCTTTGGTACCTCCTTGAGAAAGGCTTCTCAGGTTACTGTCATAAACAGAAGTCTGATAGCTGCCAAACTTCTGTCGGAAGATGAGTTATCTACTTTGTGAATTGATTTCTAAGTACAGGGGCGAGCTGTGTACTGAAACTCCTCTAGGCTGTCCCTTGTTCTTAGAAATGGAGCCAGGAATCAAAAAGTCAGCAGCACTGCCACTCTGTACCCTGTGACAAACAAGGGAAAATTGTTTTCTGGTCAAAGGCACATCCATTGCAGTGTCACATGTGCGTGAGCTTTCAAAGTTTGGTTGCGGTATTGAATCTGAATGTATTTCATCTGATTGGTTTTGAGCATCTTACCCGCAGACTTGTGGGCGTGAAAAGTATGCTGAAATGATTTTTATGATGTTGAAGATATTTTATGCACTTACTTGTAATACCACCCACAAATCACTCTCTGCCACAAATTATAATAAAAAAGCAATCCCCTCCCTGCATTTAGCTGATCCACCCTGTATGTTTAAGAGTTCTAAAGCATTTCTGTTGCCTCAGAGGAAATGGGGTACCCTTTTGACAGTCTCTCCTCATTCCTCTCTGTTAATTTTTTAGTTCTTTTCTTTTTCTTGTTAATATCAGATCAGCTGTTAACTTTGTTATTTATTTATTTTTTAAAATTATCTAATTCTCCATTGCCTGAGGACAGGTTTTCTGGCCTTTTTGTATATTTTCTGTTAATTATTTTAAAATTTAGGTTTATCATTAGGTTGTCTCTTGCACCCTGTGTGTTTTCTGTGAACATTGGCAGGATATCTTCTTCTTGTTGTTGTTGTTGGGTTTTTTTTGGCTATTGAGGGTCCCTTACCCAAGGGGCAAAAAGAACAAAAACCAAACAGGAAACCTAGTCGTTAAAGCAGTGTTTAAAGGGCAAAAAAGCATGTGAATTTATTTCCTTAGGAAAAAGACAGCTGGAAAGGAGTATCAACAATTTTTAAGTGATTAAGTATGAAAGTTGTAACACTTTCATTGATGAATACAGAAAATGTAAATCTTTAATGACTGGAGAATCCTAATCTACACTTAAAGATCAGAGGGTAAAGAGCAAGAGAAGAGGAGAATGAGAACAGAAAGACAGTAGTGACGGCCAATAGGATTGGAGAAAGGAAATGGCAGGGGGGAATGGTGGAACACGGCGGGAAGTGGGGTAGGAACAGCGGGGCCTAGTGGGGAAGAGGTGGAGGATTAACCTTAAGCCGAGATAACAGTGGCTCCATTGAAACCAATCTCTCAGGAGATGGAGTGTTTGTGCCTTATGAAGTTCAGCTTGTCTGTTCACACTCTTTGTGCTGGTCAAATGTGAGAGCCTGATAACGAAATCTTGAGTTTGTTATAATTTCATTGGTGTCCTTTTGCCGACTTTGCTGGGTTTGCCTTATCACAGTCGGGAGAAAACAGAGTGGCAACTGTTATTTTCATTTCCCCTGGCATTGTTCTTAATATGGCCCTATTTAAAAAAAATTATCCAGTGCTCCGCACTTTGCTCACAACTGGCACGGAGCAGGCCTCCAGTCTATGTTTAGTGAATGGCTGTCTCTAGATGTTGCCCTGAGACTCCTGCTGTCTTCTAAGCTGCTTTACCTCTGAGCCAGGGCATTGTTCACTTTCTGTTTTAAATTAATTCATTCTTTCAAGTATTTACATAACGAATAGTGAGTCTCACTAATCAAAAGCAGAATCGAACATTAGGGAAATTCAGGCAAGAAACTTAACTTGTGTCTTTTGTACCAATGTTTCTGAGGTCTGAGGTGGTGGTGGTGATGGTGGTGTCTTATCCCCACTCATCCTGAACTCACTATGTAGCCCAGGCTGATCTTGAACACACGTCAGTCCTCCTGCCTCAGCCTCTTGAGTGCTGGGATAATAGCTGTGGACTATCATACCCAGTTTATGTGGTGCTGGGAATCCAACTCAGGGTCTTGTGTTTGCTAGGCAAAGCACTCTAACCACTGTTTTGTTATTGTTGTCTGGGAGCGTAGCTAGTGGTAGAGCACTTGCCTACCATGCATATGGCCCTGGGTTCAATTCCCAGCCCTACTTTACATTGAGGTGAAGCTTATGTAACATGAAATGAACCCTTTCAGAAAGTACAACTCAGTAGCATTTAGTATGTTCACAATGCTGTGCACCTACCCTCTATGTGTAAGAGTTCTAAAGCATTTCTGTCACCTCAGAGGAAAGGGGGTACCCTCTGACAGTCGCTCCCCATTCCTCTCCCCCAAGTCCCTGGCAACCACTCACCTCTTCTATAGATTCTTGTTTGCTTGTTGACTGACAGATTTGAATGATGGTGTTGCCCTTTTTGTGCTGTCCCTTGCCTGAAGAACTCTGGTAACTAATCAGAGAGCAGCACAAATTGTCCCTCTCCTGACTAGGTGGCCATTGTAGGGGTGCTGAGTGGTTTTCTCCCTACAGTCTAGAGGTAAAGAGCTGTGTCTAGGAGCCGGCTCTGGCTGAGCCCAGTGTGCTGGATGTGCTTCCTGATGCCAAGATGCTGTTCCTAGGATGGTTGGCTCTGATGTCATTCCACTGCCACATATCTACGGAGCTCGGATCAAAGGAGTGGAAGTGTTTTGTCCTCTGGATCCGCCGCCTCCCTATGAAGCCGTGGTGAGCCAGTTGGACCAGGAGCAGGTATGGTCCAGAGCATCTTTTTCTATTCCACTGACTACAAGCAGGAAGTGAGGCATATCTCAGAGAACAGACATGGTGCCCTGCACATTGCTCATAGGAGTTCCCTGGGGTCTGGTGAGCAGAGAATTGCATATCCACAGAATAGCCCTCTTCTTGCCTTTGTTGCAGGGATCTTCATTTCAGCTGTCAGAAGGACCAGAAGCTGTGGCAAGCCCGCTGGAACCAGTCTGCACACAGGTGACTCCAGGTAATAGTCCCATTGTTACTGTTTAGCTCCTAATTCAGTACCTTAAAACATGGGAGAGTAATCGTATGGCCAGTGTCTTGTTAAGGCCAGATATTCTTGGAGCAAATGGTTCAACATACATCCTTCTAAGTCCAAAAATATCATCAATTATTAGGACTTCTAAGTGGGAAGTAATATATGAACAAGAAAAAAATATATCCTTAGACTGTCTTATCAGTAGATTGTATCAGGAATCTATGAAATAGATCAAAGTTTAATTTGGCCCTCTTATGTTTTCCAATCTATGATTTTCTTTCTCCAATTAAAATAAGCTGGATTTTTAACATGAAAAACAGTTTCGCTTATTGTAGTGTGGTTTGCTGTGGGATTGAATCATGTCATTTATAATCTAGGACCTGATCATCCCACCTCAATATCAAGTGCATTTTGATTTTCAGAATTAGAGTTATATTTAAACCTACCCTTCTAATTTAAAGACATCACAGTAGCTTTCTGTCTGTGGGGAGGTTTTTAATGGCCCAGAGAATTGTCCCAAGGACAAAATTGCAAATGGTAATAAATAATGGATCAACTTTTAGCTATTTTAGATGGAAGTAATTTTTCAGCAGTACCATTTGGAATGGGTTTCTTTTCTCTCCTTTTTTTGTTTTTAAGTTTTGGTGTTGGGGATTTAACCTGGGACCTTGTGCATGTAAGCACACATACTTTACCACCAGCCCCACTATCTATTCAAAGGAGAATTATGGAGCACAGCTCTGTTACCTTAAGTATGCTTATAATTCTTCCATGTTTACAAAAACTTTCTCAGACCACAACTGAGGCTCTCAAATGATATGATTTTATTTCTTGAACAGAGCTTATTTATTTCCAGAGTAGTTTTAATTTTAGTGGTCCTTTACTCAGCCCGGTGGGAGTTGCACAGCCTGGTGCACTCTGGGTAGATGCACTCCCTGCTATCCCCCAATCTGCAGTACACAGGGCACCCCTCACCTGTCAGCTAGTCCTTTCCACAGAAGTAAGCTCATCCTGAATAGTCAAAAATGACAAAGTGTGATGGAGCTTTTCATACTGCCTCAGTGGAGAAGATTCTAAGCTCCTTCAGAAATAGCTGGCATTTTAGCCTGGCTTTCTTATTTTCCTTTTCACATTTTTTGTTTGTTTGTTTTAGGTGTGTGTGGGGTTGGAGGGTGGCTTGGAGAAGCAGCTTTTCCCATAATGCTGGGAAATAAAAGCTTGCTGGGCCAGCAGCCTAAGCAAATGTTATTATCCATATTATTCTTTCCCTGGCAGGCTTGGACTCACAGGTGTTTCCTGCCCAACATTTTGAGGGCTGCTGCAGGTGAAATAATTCATGTTTCTCCTACTTAAAATAAATTAGGTGGGGGCATTCCTAACACACCTGGAGAGGAAAGTATTCCTGTATCAACTCCCAACTCAAGCCTGGTGAATCCCACGAGAAGCCAGAGAGCCTTCCCCCCTCTAAGGACAAGATCAAAGAGTGACCCTGGGCTCCACCATTCTGAGGAGAGAGGTAATGTCCCTCCCCAAGCTCTTCACAGGCCACTCTGCTTATTTGCCTACAGGTGCCAAGTGAAAGCGGGTAGCTCTGGCCAGACCAGGTCCCTGTGGTTTTACATGGTGCCTTGAAGGAGACTAAAAGGCTGTGGGAAAACAAGGTGTTCCGCATTCACGTTAGGAATGCACACCTGCCACTTCTTTTAAGACGGGCTGAATTTATTTTTTAAGTCCCTGGCATGAAAAGCACTTGGTTGCACATGATACTCTGCTAAGTACTGTAGGAAGAAAATTATAGAAATCCACTTCTGATTTCTAGTTGCTTGTGATACTATGGGAGTACAGTCAAAGCAGTATTTTTTACCCTCTCTTCTATAATGTAATATTTGCTATCTTTTTTTTTACTATGTGTTAATAAATTGAATTATTGAAAGCTGACTTTAAGAACTTTGGATAGTTTGAAACATACACTCATATATTTCATCTCTCTATTTTGAGTTTGGCTTATGTATAGATGTTATTTGAACAAGTTAAGAGGCTAAAAATAACGTCTGGTCTTTTTGACATATAAATAGCTGTGCATCTTCAGATATTTCATTATTATAGACAATTATAAAAATGAAGTAAAGGAATAAAATTAAAATCATCTGTAAATATCAGCAGGGATTTCTTCGTGGGCACTATTCTAGTAGTTGGCCTCTGCTCTTTTAAAGCTCTGTGCAAGTGAATCTCTGGCCTCTCCCCCCCCACCCCCCCCCGCCCCATCTGTGCTGTCTCACAGCTCCTGTCCAAGCCTTTGAAGTCTCCGTTCTGTCCCTCTGACCTCCTGTGTTGTTTGCTGCAGCTCTGGACTAACCATGGGGGAACCACAGAGAATACTCCTCTTGTTGCTGCGTTGGGGAGGAAGTCCCACTTCCCATGGCTGGGCCGCCTGGCTCTTCTTCCCAGACTTGCCTTTGATCTGGGTCATCTATACCCTGCCTAGCAAATTGAACACTTGAGCTGGGCACCTGCTGGCTTCCACGAGAACCTAGCTGCTTGCACAGCTAAGGGAGATCTTTTTGGAAGGTCTTTCCAATCTGCAGCCCTATGGGGGCAAGGACAATGTGTGTGCCCAATGGATTGCTTCAGTGTGGGAAGCACCAGGTTGCCTTCACAGGAATGAGTGTAGACCTGGACTTCATCCTCACACGAGTGTCTTTACTATGTGTTTCTGCAAGACTCTTACTCTCTGTGATATGCATATGGCTGCGTGGGAGAACAGCCTTTAATCCCAGTTTAGAGCTTCTCATGCCTTCATTTCTCCAGCCTCCACCTTCTTTTCTACCCTCTGCTTCCTGTCTTCTTTGAAAAAATTGCCACTTAGACCTTCATAGACTCAAATCGCCAGTTCTGAGTATGCTAAAGGCTACTGCCTGACTAATGGACACATGGAGACCAGAGTGGAGTTTCACTTGACCTGCTTCATGGTGCAGTAGTGTTCTGCTGGTCTTTACACCCTTGCTGCTATAGGTGGTCCTGGAAATTAGAGCCTGCTGTGGATATTCAGCCCCTGTGTTGGCCTTCAGAATGATGTGCATTTTTTTTTCCCTGCACCTGAGGTTTTTTTTATTTATTATTATTTTTTTTTGTAGTAGCCATAGATCTACCTCATAGCTGTGGTGCAAACGTCGGTAATAGAATTCAGTACAATGCCCTTGAGGATGTTTAGGACAAAGGTACAGTCTAAGCGAACACAGCATTATGCATTACATCCATCTTACAAGTCCTGTCTCTTTTAAACTCATTTCTTTAAGTGACTTATTCATTTTGGAACATTCTGTCATTCCTCAGTCATGTTTTTTCTGCTTGGCCCATCCATTCCCATCTCGCTACCACACTCCATGAAACTCTCTCCATTATGGTTTGCATTGGAGATTCTACTCTTCCCTGTCTTTACCTTGGGTGTTGTGTTCTGTGTGCCACAGTTGTTGTCTTGCGGCATACTTGATGGGAAGTACACTCAAGGAATAAGCTTGTGTCATATTTCCCCTCCTGTGAAACAAGAAGCAAATGTGCATGGCTGTTGACATTTGTTGCATGTTTTCCACATTGAGTTTTGTGTTCTGCGTTTAAATGAGCAGAGCCAATGGGTACATGTTATTTTTCTGCCCACAGCAGCCCCAGTGCTCAGCTGTGAAGCTGCGACTCAGACAGAAAGAAGACTGGACCTGGCTGCTGTGACCCTGAGGAGAGGGTTGCGGCCACGAGCAACACGATGCAGACCCCGGTCATTAATAGATTACAGGTCTTACATAGACACCAAGCTGCTGGTGGCCAGGTTCCTGGAGCAGTCCTCTTGCACTATGACGCCCGACATCCACGAACTTGTAGAGAACATCAAATCTGTCCTGAGGTCTGATGAAGAGCACATGGAGGAAGCCATCACCAGTGCCGGTTTCCTTGAACAGGTAGTTTTGTTATGGATACTGGGCATGACTCTGATACCTGGTTCCCATAGCAGATTATATGGCTTCTCTGATTTCTCATTCAAGGTAGAGTCAATTCATGGTCACAGTCTCCAGGGACCTGGGGTTAGGAGACCGGGGCGAGGGTAGTGGGGCAGAGAAGTTGCTGAAGAGCTTTCCCTTTGATTTTGGGCTTGGTGGCATTTTCATAGTGTTCTTGGCCCAAGGGAAGAAAGCCAGTTTTCTAGAATGTGGAAATGTACCCAGAACAGTGAAGAGTCCGGGCAGTGCAAAGCTTACCAGCACTGGATTTCCTGAAGTGATGCTTTCCCTTGATGTGACATGTTTTCTCAACCCTTTGAAAATCATGATATAGGAAAATATTAATATTGTCAAGGTTCTAGGACTGTTCTCACAAATTGCTTGGTGTGACAAATAAACCAATGAGACATAAAGAAATAAACACCTTTTGCTGGATTAAAAAGTAAAAAGCAGCTGGGCGTAGTGACACATGCCTGTAATCCCAACTCTTAGTAAATCGAGACAGGAGGATCACAAGTTTGAGGTCAGCCTTGCCTGCATAGTGAGACTGTATTTCAAAATTTATAAAAAAACAAAGTGAAAAGAAAGTACAAGGCAATCCTTTGAGTCGAAGTAACCTGGGGAAGAGGCCAAGCCAGGCATGCCATCGTCCATTTGGCAGCCAGATTTCTCCTCTTACAGTGGAGGTGATGATATCTATCCTCGTGTCTCTGAATATGTGGAGTTTCCTTCTGGTGAGAACCTTCTCTCTATCCTTTTAAAAGTTCCCACCTTTTAGGTGACAATTCCATTCCCATGGGTCAGTGGGTTGGATGTTGCCAACATGAACACACAATGTGGCACATGGCGTTAACTGGCTCCATGACTTTGTGCATTGCAGATGCCCAGCAAATACTTATTAAGTTGACTTGTGCTGATTCTCAGTAATTATCAGTGCCAGGATTCTAGGTAAAATTTTAGGGCAGGTTGGGGAAATTCTCTTCTCTTCTTTCTGTTCTCCCCTTCTATCTACTGGCCTTTTCTTACTGAAGCCAGGCCAGAAGCCAAATTCTCTCTCAGCCCCTCAAGGATCCAAGGGAAAAGACTGATCAGATTATTCATAAGAAGAGGCCTTTGAACTAAAGACTCCCTTGTGGTTTGTTTCTAAAAGAGTGGGCGGGCAGTTCTGAGTCAGGCCTGTACAGGGGAAACCTTCACTTCTGGTGACCCTGTCCTGCTCTCGCTGTCATCTCATGCCTCTGTCCAGACAACAGTCCAGGATACAGGAGCAGGCCTTTGAAGCCACCTCTCCAACACACCAGGCTTTGGTGAGGAAAGAGCTGGAGCTGGCCCAGGCAGTGGTGTGGACCTTCTGCAAAGTCTTGCTTCTGAGGAAACAGCTCTGGAGCAAAGAGTAGGCGCTTACAGTTCTGTAGATGTTTGCTAGATTGTTGTACCCTAAGCTCCTCAAGAATTCAAGTGTTGAGATTCTTGCCACACACTCTGAGCCCTCCACTGGGACCTTTTGGCTCTGAACCTCAGTGGTGGAGTATCACGTGCATGTCCCTTCCCTGATAGGAGGTCAAGGACAGTGGAAGGGGACTTTTATTTCCAACTCTGCTGGTTTTGCATACTCTTCATTTCTTTAGTGACACTACAATGAATTTTTAGATTCAACTTGATTATTCCCAATATAAACCTAAAGTAAAACCCCCACTTGTCCTAACTTATATGTAACTCATTCATATTTATTGAATGTTAGAATTTCTTAGCCACATGTGATGACACATGGCTGTAATCCTGGCACTCTGGTAGGCTAACGCAGGAAGTTTGCAAGTTTTAGCTGAACTTGGGCAACCTAGCAAGACCGTGTCTCAAGATAAAAACACAAATTAAAATAGGGAAGGAGCTATAGATCAATGTGAAGGCCCTGGGTTCAAACCCCAGGATTGAGAAAAATTCTTAATCAGTAGACAGGGACAGGCTTTAAAGACACATACAATTTATAGAGTGTTAGCAACGTTTAATATCCCATCTTTGGAGGGATTAACCTTTTAATGACCATAATGAAACAAATAGTCATTGAAATGACTGTTCTATGATGCTGAGTGTTAGTAATCCTCCTGAGTCTTTCCCAAGGTGCTAACAGTGTCACAGGTCACATAGACACGTCTGTGCAAGTTTCAGACTTGTAGTAACTTACTAGTCTTCCTCTCCTCAGTCCCAATAGGATGAAGAATTTTCCTATTTTGGGCATTTTCACAATGATATTATTATACTATTAAATTTATATGTGTGATACATTGCAAAACAGATCTAGTAATAGACCCATTCTTCAACAAGCTTTTACAGTTAATTGGCCTGGTTTTTGTTTTATTGGCATGGTTTTGAAGGTTTATCAGATCTCTCTGAAGCATTGTTAGTCTAGGTTGACATTTTAAAATTCCTTATCTGATTAACCGAAATTTCAAGTGCATTGGTATCACTGGGTTCTTCACGTCCAGAATCCCTAAAGACTGTCTGAGTTGGTGGTGGTGGGATCTGATGCTCTGACAAGTCCAGTGACCCACATCCCCCTCTCCTGTAACAAGAGTCGCTGGTTAAGACTTCAGGGAAATTGGAGAAGTGATGAGGAGACTTGAGTGTAGAGGAAGAAATCGACCGATGAGTAAGTGGGGCAGGTCGAAACAACAGAAGGGTGTAGAGAATTTCTTAGGCACTTGAGAATCGGTACGTTAAAAGCGTCTCTAGGATGTCCAGTCACTTCTCCTTCAGGAAACCACCCTTTTTCCTTTTCCAAAGCAATTTAATGTTAAAATACACGGACGGATAGAGGCGGCAGGTCGAAGTGCCACCTCTGATGAAGCCTAACCTCTCCCAAAATCCCTCTCCTTATTCTCTCGAAGATAATGACCCCGCCGCAGCCCAGCGCTTCCCAGGCTCTCGTGCCGCCTTCCCGGAGCCAGCCTGGCCTGCTGCACCTGAGGAGCTGTGGGGACCTGAGCACCTTTGCACCAGCAGGGAGGCCCAGAGCCGGGAGGAGGCCCCGGAGGGCAGAGGCGGAGCGGCCGCACAGCCTCATCGGTGTCGTCCGGGAGACCGTCCTGTGAGCCCGGGAAGGTGGAAGGCGGCGTCAAGGGCAGGGGCGCCCTGCGCTGTGCTGTCCACTGGCTGGGAGCCGGGGCAATAGAGGCACTCCGCGAGCCCGCCTGCTCCTGCCCTTTGGATCCCTTCCTTACTGACTGAGGGAGCACACCGTGTCGGGTTTGGGTGCACTGAGGGAGGTGAGGCAGTGAAAGCGTTCCTCCTCCGCTGGGTGGCTCGGCATTCCTGAGGGTCACGTGCCCTGGGTGGGCCGAACTTGGGCTGATGGTCTTCGCCCACCTTACCCCTCCTGTCTCTCTTCATCGCCAAGTTTGTTCCCTCACAGGAAGGACAGAGCTGCTGGCTGCTATTTATAGCTGCCCGAGGCCTTTCATCGCTCAGTGAGAGAGGAATTGGCAGGAGACGCCATGATTAACCCCCACGTGACTGCAATCCCCAGGCCTCAGTTTAGGTTACTCTCAAATCACCGATCTTTAGGAAAAGGAAGGGACTTTTTCAGTGGCAACTTAGAATGAGAAACATTTAGGGAGGAGATTGATTGCTGATTCTATTTATTTGTGCTTGCAAAACTAGAACACCTAAGGCAAAACAGAGAATAAAAATGTTTACTTTGGACCGCTGGGCTCTGTGTACAGCATTTGTGCATGCTCAGGTGGCCAGGCCTTACTTTACAGAGGGTTTGGAGCTTGAAGGCTGAGTGATCAGAGTCCCTGGGCACTGGACCCATGGGTGATGCTGTGCCCTTCGTGCTGTCAGCACAGCTTGGCAGAATAGCTTCGTGGAGCTGCGTTGATGACAAGAAACGACTGAAGCACGCAGATTGTTCAGGAGATTAGTGCTGAGAAGAAAGGCGAGCTTAGGGAGGGCCTGTATGAGGAAGTGATCTGAGCTGGGACCTCACTGTGAGGGTCAGGCAGAGGGAGAAGCCAATCGTACTGGAGGTGACCACAGGTAATGTGTGGGAGGGGCTTGCAAGTCACATTTTCTGCTGACAGATACTATGGGTGGGAGAGTTTCCAGCAAAACAATGACAGATTTAACTATATTTTCAAAAGGTGAGCATGCTGCATGGAGAACAGTTCAGTCAGATATGAGAGGAGCTGGGTGGTAAGTGGCATACTAATTCCTTTGGGTGGTACCTGTGCACCAGGTGCTATGGGAGGGCTTGCATTCTCACTTCATGTTCACCACAGACTATGTGGTGGGAGCTTTATTGGTTCCATCTTACAGGTGAGGATAATGAGGTTCTGTGACTTGCCCAAAGTCATACAGAATTTAAGTGGCAGAGCTGACATTCACACCAAAGCATTGTGGCTCCAGAAACCTTTCCACGCCTCAACTTCCCAGATGGTGGGGTTTGCACCTCTTGTTGCTGTGAGAAAATAGCCAAGAGTTGCTGCTTGGCCCAGTGGACCATATAATCCCCTCCCTCCATGCCAGCGACCTGCGCCAGAGTGAATGTTGGGATGGGAGTGGGGGGACAGAAAAGGAGAAGAGAAAGCCTCTTGGAACAATGAACTGGGGTGAAGAATGAGCCATGGAAACGCCAGCTGTGAGAAGGTCGGGTCTGACCTGCTCCCCAGGGGTGGGTTATTTTTGGGGGGAGATTTGGACAGACTTCCCAGAAGGACATTTTCTCCATTGTCACCCCCGCCCCAGGTAAGCACATGGTCTTTTTTCTTCACTGCAAGTCATCGCTGTCAACATTAGAGGGCCTCCGCAAAGTGACAAGCTTCAAGCCTCTCCATAGCTCTCAGACACCCTGAGCACTGCCCATGGAGTGGGATAATTTGTTTCTGTCCTTACGGCTTCTATGCCCCCATCAACACCCGTTTCTCCAGGTGAGGCCTGTACTCAGCCCATGGCCAGTGAGGGAAGGGTCTGTCCACACCTGGGTCACCTCACTCTGGTTTGACTGGGCACTTCTCATCTTTGGCTTCTGTGTTTTA
This sequence comes from Ctenodactylus gundi, assembly GCA_004027205.1. NCBI lineage: Eukaryota > Metazoa > Chordata > Mammalia > Rodentia > Ctenodactylidae > Ctenodactylus > Ctenodactylus gundi. The sequence goes on along the minus strand of PVKB01001452.1, from coordinate 355,273 downwards.
TATTTTTTCCAATCTGGAATAGGTTCCCCCTAACCAGCTGCATTTTTCCCCCCATCTTCTCAACCCCTTACTGGTCACCTGCAACTGTCACTGGAGGCCTCACTAAGCCCAGATGGCTCAGGACAGACAGGTGGGTACTGTAGATAAGGGCAGTATCTGGCTCTGGTCTTGAAGGAACAGGCAGAGATGGTGTCAGCCATCCTGAGGACAGGCCAACTTGCCAGCAATAGCTGCAAGAGGAAAGGACACAAAACCTGGCCACGTCACTTAGGTGGATCCTTAGAGGAAGTGGGGACCTGTCTTGGCTGTTCAGAGTTGATTGCACTACCTCGAACATGTGTCATGTAATTCCAGCACCTGAAGGTATTGGCAAAGTCAGAAAATTGGCATCTGCCTTGCATCCCTGACTTTAAAGACTAAGTAATGCGTGTGTATTTGAAACATTATACTTTATAATATAATACAAAATATTTACCTTTCCAAAGAAATTTGCAAGCCATGTGAATCATCTCTCTGTTGTTTTTTTTTTTTCCTGGGTGGTAAATAATTACCTGTAAATCCCTATGTGTTAGTCATGTTTTGTACAAGTTCATAGATTAATGTAAGGAGTGTTTTGTACTTGGAATACCTTAGGAAACACGGTCCAGAGACTGTGGCAAAACATTTCAAGTATAGTTATATAAACAATAGCAGAGGATCGGTTGGTTAGCATAGGGATGTCTGAAACAAATTTTCACTGGTGAGGTGATTGGGATATATCGGGGCTGGAAGCATTATACAGCATTGTGGCCTTTGTCCCAGTGAGGTATAAAAATCTGGCGCCCTTTTGGTAAGACTGTCACTGGCTGGACCAGGATACTGTCTCTCCTTCGGAATGTTGTCCACTCTGCCTCGAGCTTTGCGGTCAGTTGTGTGTCTTATTGTGGCTGTTGGAGAGATTATGTCAACTTGAGGCAATCGGGAATGATGCCTGGATTGGGGTTGAGCAGCTTTGCCTAGATCTGGCAGTTAGGTACCAGCATGGATTAGAGTGTGAGTGATTTGTGGGCCAGCAAATGAAGGAAAAACACCCATCCAGATGTGGGAGGGCCAACTGGGACCTCGAATTGTATAAAAGGAAGGAAGAAGATTGTTACAGCTTCTTCCTCTGGGAAAGCTCTCACTTTCTCAATTGTCTACAGCTGGATACCAACTTGCTACACCCCACAGATTTTCATCACAGATTCACTCCAGTCTCGACTTACACCTGTCTACCCATCACTGAATTTCAGTGGCTGATCTTCAGTCTCTGGTCCTTGCCATTGTTCTTCGAACAACCAAGATCCTCAGCAGACTCTCACTGGCTGTCCAGCAGTCCCAGACCGGTATTCTACCTTGCAGCTGAACAGTCATCAGACCCTCCAGCTCTCTCATGTGTAGGCTGCCGTCTTGGACTACTTCTGTCCTCAGACTTGTAAGCCTTCCTAATAGATCCTTCTGCTGTAATTTCTGTCATTTCTGCCTTTTGTGAGAACCCAAACTAATACACTGAGTGTCTGAGGCCAAAGTGCTATGCTTTCCTGTGCTCATACACTTTTTTTTTTTTTTTGAGACAGGGTCTCACTCTGTAGTCCAGGCTGATCCTGAACTCACTGAAGAGCTCAGGCTGGCCTTGAACTCACAGCAATCCTCCTGCCGCAGTCTCCCATATGCTGAGATTACAAGTCTGTGTCACTATGCCTGGCTTTCACACACAGTTTTGTGCAGACTCTGGCAAGCATCTGGCTGGCAGTCTTTTGAACGCTGGCCTTCCTTGGAACTGATGTTGAGGTGTGGGGAGGGAAGTGGTGGTCTCCAGTTACCTGGGTGCTCACATTTACAATGAGAACTAGATCTTCGTGGAGCCTAATTGGCTAGGTCTGTTCACTTTACCCCTAAGCATGCAAAAGAGGTAACTGAGGCTCAGTGCCAAGAGTGGTGCTGAGGCAGGAGACCAGCACTTTTGGCTCCTGGGCCAAGGCCAAGTGTCTTAGTTACTTTTCATCACGGTGACTCAATACCTGACATCCATAACTTGGAGGAGGAAAAGTTTATTTTAGCTCACAGTTTTAAAGGGTCATACTCAATCCATGGGTGGCCAGAAACAGTGAGAGTGCATGGTGGAGGCGGAGGTGGAGGCAGTTCCTCAAACCATGGCAGAACAGGCAGCCAAGTCAAGTCGAGCGAGTTCAGAAGGAAGGGTAAAAGTTGCATTTATCCTTCCAGGTCCCAGTCCAGTGACCCATACCTTCTGGATCCAGCCTCAGTGTTCCTCCCCTTCTAGGTTTAAGCCCTACCACTAGCCTGTAATCCAGTCCATGTGCCAAGGGCAAAACGCTAGCAAGGTTTCTGCCAGAGCATAACGTGTGGTTTTTAGATCAATTGCCGATACTGTCCTCCTTCCCATCTGAAACTCCTTGAGGCTGGTCTTCCCAATACACGCTTCTGTCAGCATTCTGCTCTTCTGAGATCCAACCACCATCTCTCATCAAGCTCAGCTCAGAGCATTCCAGGGCTTCTCCAGATGACATCCTCTAATTTTTCCAAGCTCCTCCAGCAAACCAGTTCAATGGCTTTCAAATCACATGGTCAGGTAAAATCAGAGTAACAACCCCCTCTTGGTGCCCATTTCTGTCTTAGTTACTTTTTTTTTTGTCACTATGACTCAAAGCCTGACATCTGCAACTTGGAGGAGAAGTTTGTTTTACCTCAGTTTCAGAGGGTCACAGTCAATCCATGGGTGGCCGGCAGTGCTGGAAACTTGTGGCAGAGGTGGAGGATGAGGCAGGTCCTCATATTGTGGGAGAACAGGCAGCCAAGTCAAGTCCAGTCCAGTTGAGTCCAATCCAGAAGGAAGGGTGAAAGTTACATTTATCCTTCCAGGTCCCATCCCAGTGATCTGGCCCTTCTGGGTCCAGCCTCAGTGTTCCTCCCCTTCTATGTTTAAGCCCCCACCACATGCCTATAATCCAATCCACATGCCCATAATCCACCCTTCCAGATCAGGCTCCCATCTCCTAGCAACACATGGCTCCATAGATAATCGACAGCATCCAAATGCATGATGCCTTTGGGGGACATTCCAGATCCAAACCATAATACCAAGGCTGTTGGTTTTGGTCAGAGTTTGTCCAGATATCAGAAATGAAGGCAAATTTTTGTTCTTCCAATTTATTATGGACCAAAACTTTCATAAACTGTAGTAACCTAACTTAACAGGACACTAAATAATAATAAGATGTGAAGTGCAGCCCTCCTTTCAAAAGACTTAGTTTTTCCGCAGGTTTTGGCACATAGGACAATTGAGCAAACAGTACAGAGATTTCCCAAATGTCCCCAGTTATCAGCACATGTCGGCTGAGTGACATTTGTCACGACTGATGAACCTGTATGAACTCATCAGTACCACCGCAAGTCCATGGGGTACGTTAGCGTTCGCTTTTGGTGTTGTATTTTCTAGGGCTGTGGACAAACAAATGATGACATGTATTCACCATTATCATATCATATACAGTAGTTTCACTATCCTAAAAACCCTCTTGTTTCAGTTATCCATCCCTCCCTCTACTGTAGGCCCTGGGAGCCGTGAATGCTTTTACTATCTTCATAGTTTTCCCTTTTCTGGAATACTGTATGGTGGCAGTTGTAGTCTGTGCAGACGGAATTCTCTCACTTCGTAATATGTGTTGGAGTTTCCTCTATGTCTTTTCGTAGCTTGAAAATTCATTCAGTCTCTTTTAAAAATCATTTGATTCAGCTGGTATAAGACCATCCTGTTAACTCCCCAAAATTCTTCTCATTTTCTTTAAAAAAAAATTATCAGTCTTACTTGTAGATGTGTGTGATTGGCATTAATCAGAAACCCTTGGAGAATCCGCACACATGCGCTTTACCCTCCAATCTCTCTTTTACTTCCTGTTCCTCTCTTCCCTCCCTTCTTGTCCTTCTCATCTCTGCAAACTCTACTTCCCTCTTCCTGTCCTCTCTTTGGGTCATTTATATTTTGGTGTTCTCGCGTAAGTGAAACCATGTGGTACTTAACTCTTTATCTGATTTACTGCTAAGCATAATGGTCTCAAGGTGCGTCCGCTTTCCTATGAAGTATTCAGATTAATCTTCGTGGCAGAATGATACTCCATTGTGTATATATGCATCACATTTTTGTCCATTCATCTGTTAATGGACATATGGGCTGCTTCCAATATTTAGCTATCATGAGGTGTACTATTATAAACGTGTATGTACGGATCACTGTCGTATGACATCTTAATTCTTTTGGAAAGACCTAGAAGAGGTATTGCCAGATCAAATGGAATTTTTACTTTCATTTTCTGAGGAATCTCCGTATTGATTTCCATAGTAGTTTTACAGTTTACAGGCTCCCCAACAATGTATAAAGGTTTCTGTTGTCCCACATCCTTGCCAGCATTTGTTGTTTTTGAGTTCTTGGTGATAACCATTCTTTTAGAGCAAGATGGAACCTCAGTGTTGATTTGCTTTTCCCTACTGGCCAAACATGTTGAACATTTTTTTTTTTTTCATGTACCTATTGGACCCCTTTTTATGAAAAGTGTCTGTTCATTTCAATTTGCTCATTTTGTGACTGGGTCTTTTATATTTTTCTGAATTCTTTATACATTCCAGATATTAGTCTTCTTTTTGAGGAGTAGCGGCAAATTCATATTCCCATTCTGTAGGTTGTTCCCTCATTCTGTTCTGAACCTCGGCTGGTGCTGGCCTGCTCCAGCCTGAGTCCCACCTTTTCTTTTGAACCTCTTCTGTGTGGTGGAGCTTGGGGACATCGATGAAGAGGCCTGTGAGGGAGCAGAAAGGCAGATGTCTTTCCCTTTGCACCTGCCACTTTGTCCCTATGGCTTCCTGTGAGTTGACTCTCCTCCTCCCAGAGGTCCCCAGTGCTAAGGATGAACTCTCCATGAGTCCCTCAGGATTAGAAAGAACTGGAAGAGGAAGAGAGATCTGCTTCCAGGCCTTCTTACCCATTGGGAGAGGATTTTGGAAGCCGACCAAAGAAACCCATTTCCCACCTTCCCCTGTGCACTGTAGAATGCAGAAGAGAAAAGAACGGAGACAGGCGAAAAGCACCCAACAAAGCCATCTTTGTTTATGTTGTGTGTATGTCCTCCTTAGAACCTCTGCAAGGCAAGTTGAACCTGGGGCCAAAGGTACCACTTTTGTCTATTTCTGCCTTTTTCTTTCACTCAACAGGTATTGATCGAACTGCAGAACAGCAGGCAGTCAGCCAGCTGCAGAAGTTGATGCTGAGTAAGAAGAGAGAGACAAACACAAGTAACAAATGAAAAATTACCTTCCTCTTGGCTGATACCTACCGCTCCTGGTCCCCCAGGATGGAGCAGCCAACAGAGGTTAATTGTGAAGACCAGGGTCTTCAGCCTGACTTACTAGAAGGCTGGTAAAAGGGACCTTGGGAGTTCTTAGAAGTGATTCATGATATTTTTGAAGGCAGTCGATTATTATTTTTATTCAGGAAGAGACTCCTGTTGTGGAGAGGGAGTCAGATTGTTGAACACAGGGCAAGTGGGGATACGTAGCTGGGGAACAGGGATGGGGAGATAGTGGGGCCATGGTGATTCCTGATAGGCCAGCTCAGTAGGGTCCTTCCACAGGCAGAGCAAGATGAGGAATGAGAGGCTTGTTCAGATATCGAGAGTAGGGGATTTCTTGCTTAAACTGGACTACAGAGTCTGTGTCTGAAATAGGACTTCAAAGAGCCTGACTTATGTTTGGTCAAGGTTCAAGTCTTTGTCCAAATCTGAAGTCTAGTCCTTTTCTGAGTATCAACCTTTTTCCACACTTCCCCTAGCCTCAGGCTTGTCCTTGTTCCAGCAGGATTGTTTTAAAAAAAATTCTACCAGCTGGCAATATTTCTAGTGTTTGTCCTAAGACAGTAGTCAGAGCCAAACTTCAAGATGAGTTATTGTTCTTCTCTTGCCAAGAGACTGTTGATCTCAGGTCTGTAGAGGCTTTTCTTGTGTCTTTTAGATACTGTGCATGAGATTCAGTCCCAAGGGAGTATTTCATGAAGAAATCTGGGAAACACATTAGGCAGCAAACTATTCCAAATAATAAGAGTTACTGGAATTATTCATAGTGAGCTCTTCCTTTTCCTGGCTTTGTATCTGTTTGGATGAGACAATCAGGCTTTCAACAATAACTAAATGTAGTACCAGGGGAATCAGGCATAGAAGGCTGCCTCCTTCTTATGTGGATGAGGAGCCCAACAATGAGCAAGGAAAACGGATGTGCTTAGGATTGCACAACCTGCAAATATCAGGATGGCAGAACTTCTGCATATATTTTCTGCTTCTGTCATAACACATAACTGCTTCCCAGGACTCTTGGGCATAGAATATCAGAAGGTAGAAGAAACATACTACAGAAACTCACAAGAAACCAGAGCGTTAACAGCAGTCTAGGTTTCTTTTACTAAGCCCAAGTAATATTCAAAGTCATCATCAAAATTCTTTACCAGGTCTTAAGTACTCTCTTTGCTTTCTCTTATCTTATTGTATTGGCTTATATCTTACATCTTACTAGTTCAGTGTTGAAGGGTAGTAGAGATTAGAACATCTGTGCCTTGTTTCTGATCTTAAAGGAAATGCCTTTGATGCTTTCTTATTAAATAAGCTATCGTCTAGGACAAAAGTACCTACATATTATGTTAGAATGAGATTCTTGGTTCCTGTAACACTCAAGAGTATTTTTATTTAAATTTAATAGTACACTAGGATATTGAATTTGTTACAAGCTGGCTTACATCTATGGAGATAATCGTAAGATCTTCACTTCTTAGGTAACATAGACTGTGATATTAATGAATTTCTAGTGTGTATTAACTATAAGTTACTAAATAATTCACGATGTTTTGTCTTAACATGATTTTGAATTCTGTTTGCTAATGTTTTACTTAGAACTTTCACAATGATGTTTATCATTGACAACTGTGTGTTTCTTTATGTTGTACCAGTGATTTTGATGTCAGGGTTATATTTGCTTCATAAATCAAAATAGAAAGTTTCCTTTTCTGTGCTCTGAAATGTTCTATAGAGTACTAAGATAGTTGGTCTTTGAGAGCATGGTTGAATTTCTTGTGTTGGTGATTTTCTGTGGGATAGTTTCTTAATAATTATATACACACACACACACACACACACATACACACACACACACGCGCACACACACACACACACACACACACACACACACACACACACATATGAAAATTAGTCTGCCTGAGCGTCCTAACTAATAGAAAGTCAATTTGGTCATTTAAATTTTTTTGAAAAATTTTTATTTCCCCTGATTTTTCAAATTTATTTCCACAGAAATTTTTTGTATAGACTCCTAGAATTCAGGAAATTTCTTGTGTTAAAATAGTTATTTTTTCTTGTCATTTAAAAAATTTTGTATGTTTATGGTTTCTCCTTTTCTTCATGATCAAGTTATTGAATGGTTTGTTTAGTTGATATAATTTTAAGCTAGGACTTTATTAGCTACATGTACTGCTTCTGTATCTTTCATTGATGTCTGCTTCTTTATTTTATTGCAGTTTGCTTTGTCTTTTTATAGTATTGTGAGTTTGGACTTTCATTTATTTTATTTTATTTTCATTGCTAAACATGCTTAGAGCAATTGATTTTCTTCTCACTTCTTGAATAGCATTCATGGAGACTGATATGTTATCCTTGTGGTTAGAGATGCCACTTGGAGAGAAAAAATATAAAATCAAGAATACAAAATTGGATACCATGTCTTGAAGGAGCGTCTTCCTACTACTGTGAAGCTAGTGAAATTCAAGTATGATGTCTCCTTACTTCCACTTACCTAGCTTACATCCTTCTCTGCACTAATAAGGCTTAGGAATTACCCACCTGAGTGTTGGGTAAGTGGATTAGACCCTGACACCAGAGTAGCAAGAAGGACGTGGAAGGAGAATGCACTATAATGCTGTGCATATCTTGTTCCAGGCACTGGACAAACTCATCTCAAAAATAAACTCAGCCACGAACCTGAGTGCTGTATTAGTACCATTGTAAATGACAGAAGGAGTTCCTGAGCCCAGGGTGCTTCACATCACACAGTTGGTGAGTGAGGGCTGTGGTTTGAACATCCCCAACAAAACTCATATTGAGAAGTGACCCACTCCAAGGCATTAACAGGGTAAAAATGTAATCTATGCAATTTTAAGTGAGGCCGTGGGGGGCATATCCCAGTAGTGACTTTATCTTATAAGGAGACAGACTTGAGGTAACAAAGCTTCTCTGTCCCACTGTGCAGTGCTCTGTACTGCCCTCGGATACTGAAGGGAGTTCCCACTGGTCCAAAGGCCCTCATCAGATATGGCTCCTCCCCCTTGGGCTTTCAGAACAATGAGTTAATTAAAACTTTATTCTTTATAAATTACTTCATCTGTAGTATTTGGTTATAGCAACAGAAAATGGACAAAGACAGTGCAGCTCAGTCCACACCTGAAGTCCTGTTCTTTTCACTGTGCCTACCACCCAGTTGTGTCCCAAAGGGACTGGCCTTCCCATGCTCCTTGTTGTCATGAAATTGAAGAACGATGTGTTATGGAAAGCCACCTGGGAAGATGATGGTGGTTTGTTGCTGTGCAGGGTTACTTACTGTGTACTTTGGTTTGGATCTGGAATGTTCCTCAAAAACCTTATGAGTTTAGAAGGTGAGTGGGTCATGGGGGTTAATTACATGAGCGCATTAATCCCTTGATGATTTCATGTGTTGGCAGGTGGGATTCCTGGGGCAGGACTGGTGTGGATGCACAGTAGGAGTGGCTTGGGATGCGATAAGTACCTTTTACTAGGCCCTACTGCTGCACCCTTCTGCCATTGCCAGGTGCCCGTGAACGAGCTGAGACTGAAGCTGTGAGATAGAATGAATCTCTCCTCCATTCAACTGTGGGTGTTTGGCATTGTGTCTCAGCGAAGAGAAAGTGACTGAGACACTGTGGGAAATTGGGCAAAGCATGGCAGGTGTGGCGGTTCTCTAAACAAACATTTATTGTGCCATTGGCTTCGAGGTCAGGAATCTGGGAGCAGCTTAGCTGGGTGTTTCCGCCTCAGGGCTTCTCTTGAGATCACTGTCACATGGTCAGCTGAGGTCCTACTTGTCTGGATGCTCTCCTTCCAAGCCCACTTGTGTGGTGGTGCACAGGCCTCAGTTACCCCCAGCTCCCTGACGGAGGCTTTATTTTCTCACCACATAGACCTCACCACCGGGCTGCTCACAGCATGGCAAGAAGGGTGGGAGGAGAGACAGACAGACAGATAGAAAGATAAAGACAGACAGGCAAACACAAAGACTGCCAGCCCACCTGGCTGCTGGTGGTAGAAATCACATTTTTAAAAAAAATCTATCTAGTAGGAACATGCCACCACTTCCGTTAGAAGTGGGTTACTACACCAAGTCCGTATGAATGAAAGTTGAGCTGCATTTTTCCCTGCCGCCCCCCCCCCTTTTTTTAAAAACAGGGTCTTACTGTATAGTCCAGGCTGGTCTTCAACTTGTTGTGTAGCCCAGGCTAGGTGCAAACTCACTATCCTCCTGGCTCAGGCTCCTGAGTGCGGAGGTTACAGAAGTGCACTATAATGCCTGGCTGAGCTGTACCTTTTAAAAAGGAGGAGTATAAAGAATGAGAGTGTGTGCATCAGTGGGGCTCAGGACATTTTGGCATTTGAGAAACCTCAAAAGCAAGAAGTTTCTCCTCATCCTCCCCTCACTCTGCTTCTCTGACATGGGGAATAAAACCATCCCTCCAGAGACGACCTCCCTGTCCCCAAAGGAAGGGGTGTCTTTATCTCTGCAGACACACAGGCCCTTTATCTCTGATGAGAAGACTCTGAAACAGGCCTGCTAAGTCCCCTCGTCTCTCGTCAGTAGGTCACACCCTGTATCTGTTCACGCCTCTGCATGTGTGGCCATGCTTCCTCAGGCTTAGCATAAAGACACACAGGTGGCTCTGTTCCCTTGGGTCTTTATTTCTCTAGGTTCCTGAGTCCCATAAAACTTCTATGGAATAAATATGCATGCTTTTCTCTTATTTATCTGTCTTGGATTATAGGTGGCTCAGCCACAGACTTAGTGATGTGTGCAAAAACATTTTTTTCCTCCCTTACGGTGTCTTTTTAAACCCATAGCAGGGATACTGGGCATATATGGAAACTCTTCTGAGCTTAACCTTGCCTGGGATTTGTGACAAGGAAGAAACCGTCCTTCAGAATCTTTTTTTAAAAAAAATCTCCCTGGAAATCCAAGCCCCACTTTGTCCTGTGGTACAGAGTGGAGCTGCTCTCCCTCCCTCCCTCCCTCCCTCAGCCAGCAAGTGTTGAATAAAGAGGTGCTGGTGCCCCAGTCAGTGGGCATGTGAGGGGAGCAAACCCTGGAAGTTCCTGTCCTCCAAGGATTCACATAGGAGTGACAGGGGCCATCAAATGAGTGAAAATAGCAGCAGTGCCAGTCATGGCTGGGAAGATGGCTAAAGTGTATCCAGGAAGGGATGTGACGGGCGCTGCTCCTTTAGCCCAGTGACCACACTAGGGCCTGGGATGCTATGTAGGAGTTTGTGCTCAGAGAAATCCTCTCTGAATAGGCGACATTCTGCTGAAATTGCAGTGAAATGAGAGGAAGCCACATGGATATGAGGGTTCAGCCAGAACAAAGACCCTGAGAAGTGTGTGCGTGTGTGCATGTGTGTGCGTGCATACACGTGTGTGTGTGCAGGTGTGTACATGCATGTATCTGTTTGGGTACTAAAAGTTGAACCCAGGGCCTTTGCCCTGTACTGCACCACAGGCCCATTTTATTTTTACGTTGTCTTGCTAAATTGCCCAGGCTGGGCCTGAACCCTCAATTCTCCGCTTCAGCCTCCCAGAGTGCTGGGATTGCAGGGGTCCGACACCAAACCTGGCTAGGAGGTGTTCTAGGAGGTGTTTAAGCAGTGTCACAGTTACAGTGGAGGGAGTGAGGGGACAATGGGTAGGAAATGAGATCAGAGACATGGGGCCAGGTCAGACAGAACCGCCGTAAAATCCTTGGCTTTTCATCCATGCAGGACACGGTTCATTTGGAGGGTTTCAAGCGAAGGGGAGGATACAGTGTGCTTGCTGAATAGTGACTGGGAGTGTGGAGGAGAGCAGCAGTGACACCAGGCAGGGGGCTGTTGCAAAGACCCAGGAAACAAGAGTGGTGACTACGTGTAAGGAGGATGAAAGAGTGAAATGACTTCCCTGCTATTAACCAGCTTCGGCACAGAGAAAAACAGTGTACCTGAAGCCAAAGTTGAAACAAGGACGTGAGCAGGCCCAGCTGCACCCAACATGTATTGTTCTAAGTACACTAGCCCTGTCTTGTTTTTCATGGACTCGTATGTGCATTGTAAAATCTGACTAGAAAAACTAAAAGTTCGGTTCAGGGCTAGACTCTGACAGAAAGTGGTCTGTGCCCCAGCCTGGCTAGTCTTTCTCCAGGTATTATGATAAACCTCTCTTGATCCTCTACTTGCTCCTGTGGTCTTCTGTGCAACAGAATACACCGTGAGATGTGGCTGTGGTCATTGAGCTGCTCACCACAATCGCTGTGTCTAGGAAGTGGTACTGCTCACTTATGATGAGGAAGTTTTTGCCACTTTTGTGAAATTTATAGTCAGTTGATAATCCCTCTTTGCCCACACACTGATGTTACACGCTTCTCGGCAGTCACGGTAGTGGTGTAAATGTGTAAAGAAGCGAGCGACACAGACACAGACTCCACCCACTTGGCACTCCGGATGTCAAGGAAGAAAAGCAGAGAAAGGATGCACTACACTTTGTTGGGGCAAATGCTGTGAACAATTGTTAGAGGCATCACATAACAGTGAGTGGTGCATTCTGGAGTAGGCACAGAGACCAAACCCAGTTTCCACAGCAGGCAGATGGAGAGGCACAGGATAGTCATGGAAGAGGCAAAAGCTGTATTTGGTAGACAGTGTGTGTCCAGGAACAGTGAGGGACTGCAAAGTTGCAGCAGGACAAAAGTTAGAACTTGGCCTGTGAAGTCCCTGGGCTGATATACCAATTCCATTGGACTTTGTTCTGGGGCACAAGGAAAGACTCTAGGGAGTCTACCATCAAGGTGGAGCATTGGTCTGAGTGGGAAGAAGCTGGAAATATGGTCTCCTTCTGCAATGTTATAGCTAAAACCATTAGGAGGAGTTTTAAAATTTAAGAAGGAGGATGTTAACTGAAATGAAATTAAAATAGCCAGAAAAATTAAAACAGGGTTAACATCTACCGAGAGGAATAAAGTATTTTGCATTGTAAGTTTTTGTGTAGTTTAGGATTGGGAATGTAGCTCAGTGGTAGAACACTTGCCCTAGCATGAGTGGGGTCCTAGGTTTTATTTCCTATGACCAGAAAAAAGTGTAAAAAATAACAGGGTAGATTATCATTAAAGTATTTTTGGAGAATTCTTAATGACAAGAAGCACTTATAATATAGTGTTTGATGAAAGAGGCAGGATCTACGAAGTAGATGCGACCACACTGTCCGAGAGGAAAGATGTGTGATTTTACAGTGAGGTTACAGTGGGTGTCGAGATGATATGTTGTCTTAGTTACTTTTTTGTGGTTGGGACAAAATATTTGACATCCACAGCTTAGGAGAGGAAAGACTGATTTTAGCTTACAGTTTCAGAAGGTCTTGGTCCATTTATGGGTGGTTGGTAAGGGTGGAAGCACATGGCAGGGGCCCAGAAGGAGGAAAGGCTGTTCATGGCATGGCAGACAGGAAGCCAAGTGAGTGAGGACAGGTGCAGCCAGCCCACACGTATCCTGCCAGGTCATCTCCCAGTGTTATGTCCCTTCCAGGCCAAGCCTCAGTGTTCCAGCCCTTTGGGCCAGGCCTCTCCTCTTTATAGCACACAGTTCCATAGGTATTCCACAATTCCGAAATACATGAGGCTTTTGAGGAACAGTCCAGATCCAAACCATAACATATGTGCTTGCCATTTTCTTTTTAACTTTTCCGTGTTTTTTTTAAAAAAAAATTCACGTGAATACACATCAGTTTGAGAAAAATGAGTTTCTTACTCAGAAAACAAACTAGAATACCACGTTACCCACACACACACACAACACAAGCCAAGTGTCTTCACAGACAGTCACTTTGAACCCCCTCAAATTTTTTTTTCTTTTTTGAAGGGATTGAATTTTTTAATTGTTAATATTGTTGACATGGTTTTGTTTTGTTTTTGAGCTGGGATTGAACCCAGGCATTTTTCTCTGAGCTACAGACCCATTTGTTATTTTTATTTTCAGACAGAATTTCTCTCACTAAGTTGCCAAGTTGCCCAGCCTGGGCTCAAACTTGAAATCCTGCTTCAGCCTCCCAGGGTGCTAGGATTACAAGCTTGTGCCTTCATGCCTGGTTAGATATTTTAATAGGTACATTTTTGTAATTAAAAAATGAAATAATAATGCAATATGCTCATCATGAATAAATCAAATAGTCCACAGACAAAAATCCTCTGTAATCTCTATAATCACCCAACTACCATTAATTATTTTTCAATTTTTTGGTTAATTTTTTTTTACTTTTGTTTCCTTAACAAGATCTTTTTTTTTACATGATAGAAATCTTTTGGTATGAGATTGCAACTCATCCTAGTTACAGTAGCTTTGGGGAACTGGTGAGTGTGTGCTGCATTCCCTTGTCACTTTCTTGTTACTGTGACTCAGTAACTAACATTCACAATTTAAGGGAGGAAAAGTTTCTTTTAGCTCACAGATTCAGAAGGTCACAGTCCTTTCCTCCCACATCCTCTCTGTCATTATTGCTTTGTTGTTGTTGTTGTTGATAATAGCCATTATCACTGGGGTAAGATGGAATCCCAGTGTTGTTATGATTTGTGTTTCCCTAACGGTAAAAGTTGTTGAACATTTTTTCATGTATTTTTGGCCATTTGTACTTCTTCCTCTGAGAACTGTCTATTCACTTCAATTGCCCATTTTTGAATTGGATCTGTTATTTTGAGGAGTCATTTTTTCCTGATTTTTTTGTGTATTCTAGTTATTAGCTCTCTGTCTGAGGGGTAGGTGACTATTTTTTTTCCATTTTGTCAGTTATCTCTTTGCTCTCTGTCGTTTGTTTCCTTTACTGTGCGGAAACTCTTTAATTTGATATAATCTCAGTTAATTCTTGGTATTACCTGTTTTGCAACAGGTGTCCCATTGATAAAGTTTGCCTAGGTCCATGTATTCCAGAGTTTTACTTATTTTTGTCCTCCAGGAGGTTCAGTGTATCCTTTTTAATATCTAGGTCTTTGATCAACATTGATTTCATTTTAGTACAGGTTGAAATGTGTGGGTTTGCATTAATTCTTCTGCATGTGGATAATTAGTTCTCTCCGTACCATTTGTTGAAGAGGCTGTCCTTTGTCCAGTGCAGGCTTTTGGACCCTTTATCAACGAGCAGATGCCTGAGGCTGCTGGAGGTTGTCTCTGATTGCTCCAATCTTCTTCATTGGCTCACCTCTCTATTTTTGTGTCACGATCATATGGTATTTATTACTGTTGCTTTGTAATATAAGTTGATGTCTTGAATTGTGATGCCACCTGCTTTTGCCTTGTTCAAGATGGTTTTGGCTTTTCTGGATCTCTTCTAGTTCTATTTTGTTTGGTTTTTTTTCCCACTAAGGAAGTCAAGGGACACCAGGCAAGACTTTTCTCTATTGCTACAGAGAAATAAACAGAATGTGGGCCCTGAGCAATTCCAGGGGGGATGAATTCCTGCCTTCCTGACTCATGTCCCTCTATCCCAGCATCACAGATTTAGTGAACTATTGTCATGTTCCCTAGTGGCCCACCAGGTGGCTGTAGAGGACCACATATTAGCCCAGTGATCGGCACTGGTGGAGAAGGCCGGAGGAGCCAGGGGCAGGAGGTGCCTGGCCCACTTCCAACAGCGAGATGCCCAGTATTCCTCTGGGTTCACCACCTGGAGTGGCCTAAGGCAGTATCGTAGAGCGTCACCAGGACCCCTGCATCCTCACCACAAGCTGGCGGCCATCCGCGCTCAGCAGGTGAAGGACTGCACTAAGGGAGGGCCAGGAAAGGAGAACGTGAAGCTGGGACTAAATCATGCTGTCACCCAGCGCTCTTTAGTGAAAACTAATAAGGTCAAGTTGAAAATAGACTCAGTCCAGCCTGGCCCAGGTGGGCCCCTGATCTAACTCTAGCCTGATTTTTTCTGAGCAACTGGGCTGACTGTGTTCCACATGACCAAAAGAATTCCTGTTTCCTGCTCGTCACTCTCATCTCTCTACCATCTCTTCCTCTTCCTCAATTTTTGTGCTACTCACAGTGTAATGCTACAGGAAGGAAACCTTTAGGTTTCATTTACGTTATTAACTTTCCTTCATCATTTTTATTTAGGTCTAGAGACAGTCAACAAAACAAGAAACAGGATTTGTGTTTTGTCGTGGGTGCCTGTGGGGTAAATTCTCCCATGGCCCATTTCTATCTCCCTGAGTGATGCCCTTGAGATCAGGGTTAGACGTGCGACAGCACATCAAATTGTAGTGCTGCCATCCTGTAGTGCTACTATACAGGTACAGGCTGTGTCTGTCACCAGCAGAGCAGGGATTAATAAGCTGAGTGTGGTGGTCCATGCCTGTAATCCTACTCTAGGAGGGTGAGTCAGGAGGATAGCAAATGCATTTCCAGCCTGAGCAACTTAGCAAGACCCTGTTTTAAAATAAAACACAAAACCGTGCAGATGTAGGTCAATGTGGAGGCTGTGGGTTCAATCTCCCAGACCGTATGCATACACACATACACAAAATGAGAAAATTAGGAAACGATGAGCTAAGATTTATTACCTTTGTTTTAAAATTTGCATTTAATTTTTAATAATCATTCAATGAGGAAATTACGAAAATGGTAAATATTGATTCTGGCAAGTAACATCTGGCTGCAGCCGCCGATGGTGCTAGAAGCATCCTGTGGCATGGGTGCCCCTGATCCCAGGCGAGGCCTCTGTGGTGCCATCAAGGGCCGTGGTCACTCTCACGGTCTGTGGCTCTCGGCAGTCACGAGGGGTGGTGGCCATGGCACCCCAAAGTCCTTCCTCCTGTGGCACGTTCAGCCTTTACTTTGACAGCTGAGAGACACAGGTCCATCCTGGAGACCAGAGAAGGGCTAGGTTATGGGCTGAGGGGAGGAAGTCTCTCGGTGGTCCTGTCACAGGAGTTAAGTTCACTTTCTTCTGGCTTTCTGTTGTGAAGTGGCCTGTGGGCTATCCTTGGGGACAGCTTTGTGACCTTGGGCTAGATCTCCCCTTGAGGCTCAGAAAGTTGGTTTCCTTATCAGCCAAGTGAGGACAATGTGGCACATGGGTTTGAGGAGCCAGGGGTGCCCAGGAACAGACAAGGTTGCACCCTACCTCCTACACACCTGAGGAGTATGGCTTTGTAGGGGCCAGAGTCATTTTCCAACATCACAGCTCTTGAAAGAAAATTCAACATGAGGAAGTTCTTACATTAGCAGACTCCATACAACAAGGAAGGACTTTGTCTTACGAAATTCAGGAGTGTGTGTGTGTGTGTGTGGTGGTGGTGGTGGGGAGTTCCAAAGGCATAGAGGGAGACCGGAAGGAAGCCGCGTAGCAGGCTTTGCGGTACAGCCCAGCTGGCGCCCTCTCCTCCCTCGGGGCCTGACTGCGCGCACTGAGGCACACGGTGGAGCGGTGCTAGCTGGCTGGGCACAGCCTGGGCATCTGGTCCAGCCGGGCTGGCTGTCATGCAGGAAGTGAAGGAGAGAAAGCAGAAACTGGACAACCAGGAGGATAGGTGATGCGGGTAGGCACACACCACCTCCCACCGCCTCGGTAAGGTGGGCACCTGCAGGGGTGCTGCCAGCTCACGGGCAGAGGCATATGTGTGCTCTGGGACAGCGCCTGGCAGCGTGCGTACCTGAGGTGCACAGGATGGATGCTTTTTTCTGCCTTCCATGTCTCTGGCTTCTCCTATGCCAACCTTAATTTGAAATCATACAGAAAGAAAATTCTAGTAAAGAGTGTTCTGGTTTTAAAGTGGGTTTGGAGACCACCACCACCACGTGCTGTGCCTTTGCAGTGCCAGGTGCTGTGGGTCACCTCACCATGTTGTTCCGGGCCCTCAACCCTCTGCATGGATTGCTGTCTTTAACCACATGACCTGAAAAACGCCCACAGCACCTCAAAACCCTGCAGAGGCCTCCCTCCTCGGAAAAGAGTTGCCTGGACAGCTCTGCCCTTACCTCCTGGCACGTGGAGAAGCAGCTAACTGCTTCAAGGACGGACTTTGCGCGGTCAGGACAACTGAGCAAGGCTCTGGCCAGAGTAGAGGAAGGGGCAGAGTAGCTTGCCAAGGAATTCCCAGTGAGAACAGGGAGCAAAGCTATAATCCGAATGCTTGTCTGTGGCCTTTCCGATCGTAATTTCCCCCGAAGACTGGTGCCTCACCCGCGTGCTAGTCGGGAGGAAGGAGATGGCGGAGGGAAGGTGGCTGCTGAGCGCTGAGTGCCCCTGAGGTAGGACAGGAGCCGCGCGGGCTCCAGGAGGGTCCAGGTGGCCATGCGGCTGCTTCCCACTTCCCACCTCCGCAGGGCACCCTCAGCCTCCAGTATGGAGGTAGGTGAGATGCAGCTTCTCCTTGCTGTTGCCTGCTAAGCTTTCACAAAGACCGTGGAGATGGTAGAAGACGCCGTCCAGGGCTGCGCTCCGCCAGCTCCGGGGTCCCGGGGCTCCAGGGCTGCAGGGCCTGAGCCCGCTGCGGTCAGTCCCTAGCTGGGATCGCCCAAGGCTGGGAGCCAGGACTGGTGCTCTTGCTCACTCACTGCGGGGCCTCAAGCAAGTCCTACCTCTGTGTGGGACTCTAATAAAACACAGGGACCTGGACGAGTGGCTGGGATTTTTCCTTTACTCAAGGGGAATATGGGAATTTTAATTATTGGGGTTGGGGGGCTTTCTTCCCTTATTCCGCCAGAGGGCGCCAAATCTAGCTTTGGTTTCTGAGGGGTGTGGTTTGTCAGAGAGAGCGAAGCGGGTGGTGTGGATTTGTGTGGACGCAACGGAACAATTAGGTGTGTGACACCCTAGTTCTCCCGCACCTGCCAGGGCCACCGCATGCCTGCGAGCTCATTTTTAGCCACTTGGTGGCTCCTAGCAAGGCCTCTACGGCCTGAGTAGAAGCCAGGAATGGCCTCAGGGCCCTTGTGCTTGCTGCCCCTTCAGCTTGGAGCAAATGACCTTTAGACACTCACAGGGTCCTGCCGCATTTTTCTTCTTCTTCTTGTTGCCCTGGGGATGGAACCCAGGGCTTGCCCGCTCAGCTGCATTCCCGGCTCGCTCTCTCTTTCTCTATTCCCATCTCTCTCTTTCTCTTGTTCTAATTTTGAGACAGTCTGTGTTGTTCAGGCTGGGCTCCTGTCTTCCCGCCTCAGCCTCCCAGAAGGCTGGGATCATAGGTATGCGCCTCCACACCTGGCTCTACCTCACTTCTTAGTTAGGCCTTTTCTAATCAACCTACATAAAATTAGCTGCGACCAATTTCATTGCATGCTTTAATTTTTTTTTTCCCTAAAAGCGGTGGCCAAAGTTACTGTGACACAAAATTTACCATTTTAACCATTAAGAATGAAAATTGCAGTAAAATACATGTAACAGAATTTAGCACCTAGTTCAGTGCACGGGGGTGTGGGTGTAGTGCTGGGGATTGAACCCACAGCCTCACCCATCCTTGGGAAGCACTGAACCACTGAGCTACTCCCCCAACCCTACCTTAGCTACATTTAACTTCAGTAGTATACAATACATTCACGTTGTTTGCAACCAACCTTCACAGCTTTCAATGTTGTAAAACTGAAACTCTGAGCCCATTAAATAGCAACTCCCGCTCTTTCCTCCCTCAGGCCCTGGCAACCACCATCCTATTGTCTGTCTCTATGAATTTGAATTTGACAACTCTAGGTGCTTTATATAAGTACTATCATGTGAGTATCTGCCTCTGGCTTATTTCGTACAGCACAATGTCCTCAACATAAGTTCATCTAAGTTGCAGCGTGTCAGACTTTGCCCTTTCTAAGGCGGAATACTGTTCCCTTGCATGTGCCGGCTGCATCGTTTATCTGTTCATCTCTGATGAACACTTGGGTTGCTCCCACCTCTTGCCTGTAGTGAACAGTGCTGTTGTGAACGTGGTGGTGCACATGTATGTTTGAGTCGCTGCTTTCAATTCTTTTTAAACCCTAGGCTTTATTTTTCTGCCTAGCACCATCTAACCACTCACCCATCACCCTCAACCAGAAAAGCAAATAATTTCTATTTAGGAGAAAAAAACTTAAAAGTTATAGATGTGTGTACAGTCTTAAAGGGTGTCAACCTTTTTTTCTTTTCTAACCTAGCAGTTTTCTCTAACAGCCTTTCAAATGCCTATAGATACTTAGATCCCAAAATGCTCTTGGAGCAACTTTACTGTTTTAACATTGTGTTAATAAATCTTTGATACATGTTCATTCTATGCATCCATGAGTGTCATGTTTAATTTTTAAAAAATTATGCGTTGACATTCCAGAACGTTTTTTTTTTTTTTAACCAGGAGCATAAATGTGCCTTTTGCTGGGTCTTCAGGTGATCTGGGGCCACCTGGCTAGGGGTCCAAATGCTCACCTCTGCCAGAAGGTTTCCTGAGCTCTGGTTCGTGCTTGCGTCCTTGGGGGCTCTGGGTTCTGGGAAGACAATACACGATTGCACATGCCAGGCTCGGCTCGACATGGCTCCTTGGCCACTGCAGTGGACAGGGCCACCCAGTTCTCCCTGGGCACTGGCCCATCCCTAGAGCCTCCTGTGTGGTCATCCTCACATGCTCCTCATGAGGCAGCCCCGGTTTGCAGACCCAGAACAAGCTCAGTGAGATTATGGAGACTATGGAACTCTGAATGTCATGATTTAAGAATTTGAGAAGAAAGGCTAAAATGAAGTGGCTGTGTGTGTCCAGATGCTTGAGTGGGTTCCCCCCCCCCACCCAGTTCTGCAATTTCAGCAAAGATCAAAGCTGAGAGGGGGCAGTATGAGGTGCTGCCTGTGGTGGGGGCAACCTCCCAGATGGGACAACAGCTGTCCTTGAAGGCACAGGCATCCTTCCATGGGGCTGGCTGAGAGGGCCAGTTCCAGGATAGGTTCCCCTGCCAGCCTCTCCCATCTTTATTCTGGGGACATAAAAGGATTGAAGGGTGCCGTCATTCAAGGAAGTACAGAATTCAGGAAAGGACCCCTTACCCCAACAGAAATATTCCTGTCATTCCAATAGAGTCACTTGGGGAGGTGGAGTGTCCTCCAACGTCCTCCCCCACACGACACTGCCACTGCGGCCATCTTCCTGACGTGGCTGAGGGACTAGCCTAGTGAAAGGCACACGCATTGGCAGTGGAGGGAAACTAGGGAGCAGAGGGCGAGGGGATGGCCAGGTGACAGTGGCCTCCCCACTTCCTCTGAGGCGTGAAGAAGCTAGCTGCGGGACTGGGGCATGGTCCCAGTTGAAGGGATATGTACTTTGGGGACTGTGGCCTGAGAGGCCAGAGGAAATGGGGTAAAGTCTTCCTGGGCATCCCCTGCCTGTACCACAGAGCTGTCCACTGTGTTTTGTGGCACCTTGGTCTGGTCTGTGAAGCAGATCTGCACAGTGAAGGCCCTGCCACCTTCGCTAGAACAGCTCCTGAAGGAGGGGAACCCCTGATCCCTCCTACCCGCTCCTGCCTCTTTCGGGGATGCAGAGAGGGAAGGAGAGGGAAGCCTAAAGCGAAAGACCCCCCCCCCCCACCCCCCACCCCCGGAAGGAGGTAGCCCAGTGGTGAGCAGGAGGCACGGGTTCCCAGCTGATGAGACCTCGGGAGGAGAGCGCTAACAGGGCTCAGACTGTTCTGCCAAGCTCCTCAGCCGGCGAGGAGGGGAATTCTAGCGCAGCTGGAACCATTGGAAAAGCAAATGTCAGTGTTTGAATGCTCGGTATCTCAGTTTCCCCATCAAGGGTATGAGGATAATGACTTCTACCTGGTCGGGCGTTGTGGGAATTGGGCACGTTGCTGAGCCCAGCGTGCCCTGCAGAGTGCCGGGGCGCAGAAGGCCCTGGAAGGCCCATCTGCACCGAGCTCTCCAGGCCCCTCCTCCTGGGTGGATCACCCCAGATGCTCCCTGTTTCGCCTCAGGTGTCTCTACTTTATAGGGGGCGGGGACAAAGCAGGCGAAGGGGCGCTGCTGTGATTTCGATAGAGTTCCTCCTCAGAGGTGGAATGGGGAAGTTGTTAGCTGGAACTCTGGGCCCCAGGGCCGCTGTGTGCAGGTGCTGGGCCTCTCAGGGGGAGCCCCGGGCTCCGCCCTGCGGGAAGGATGAACGCCACCCAGTGAGGCGCTGCGCA
Organism: Ctenodactylus gundi; assembly: GCA_004027205.1. Taxonomy (NCBI): domain Eukaryota; kingdom Metazoa; phylum Chordata; class Mammalia; order Rodentia; family Ctenodactylidae; genus Ctenodactylus; species Ctenodactylus gundi. The sequence goes on along the minus strand of PVKB01001452.1, from coordinate 333,774 downwards.
GGTGAGAGCCCAGGGCCCCGCCGTGCTCCTCGGGGCCCTCTCCGCTCCCCTGTCGACTTGATACGTTGGGATCTCCGAGCTGCCAGAACTGTGAGTTACAATAGATCTCTTTACCTTGGTTGGTTTTTGCTATGTTCAGCTTTTTAATTGCTACATGAAATTGTGCGTATTTGTGGGTTACTGTGTGGTGTTTTGATACATGTGTTTGATACATAAAAGTTATGAGATGGTCCTAATTTAATTACCAAGGGCCAGAGGACAGAAGGAAGAGAGAAGTATTAGCAGGTATATTGGTTCTTGTGCTACTCAGTACGGTTCGCTAATGACCAAACAGGGAAGCCCCAACCCCAAGGCGTCTTCTCCTCAGCAGGAACTGCGTTACCCGATTGGTGAGGTGGGTGGTTTGCGTGCAGCAGTTGGAGTTTTCTGTGGGGCGGGTGGGAGATATTCAGGAAGCAGGGTGAGCCCCTCCTGTGGATCTGTCATGGCACCGGTGGATGTGTTTGTCATTATAACAAGATTATAATCATATTATGATGGGGTCACCTGGAATGTCAGCATGGTGTCCAGACCAGAACTAGGTGGTCTGGAGCCCCTCCCGCTTTGGAGACTGGGAGTGCTGGGGACCTTGGTGGCTGGTGCCCGGAGCCTTGCTTGTCAGTACCTAGGCTTGAACTTTGGTTAGCAGGCTGCACAGCTGATAGGACAACTAGCTACCAATTTTGGAGTCCAGATTGGTGACAGAAGAAAATATTAATCAGTAACAAGCTTTAGGCCAAAAGGAATGGAAAGACATGTTGCCTTCTGGGGTGTAACTCAGCTCCCACCATTGCTGGCCGCCAGGGCCTGCTTCTTGGCTGCGTAGAAACTTTCTCGACTGGTAATACCACCTGATCCAGATGCTGTAATTACCTCACGTTACGCACTTGCTTTCCAGGCTGGGTGTTTTCCTGCCCCCTCTGGTGTTTATGAAAAATGCCCTTGGCTAAGTCCTGTGGACCTTTTTCGCTAGGTTGTTGGCCCTACTGCTGGCAGTTGGCACCTTTCTTGGGTGGGCCCTACACCCTTCCTTGGCCAATGCTTCCGGCAATCTCTGACTTCCTGGGTTTCCACTAACTTGGGTCTCCTTTGAAATGTGGGGGAAGCCTCCTGCAGCCACGTCTCTTGCGTTCAGTGTGCTGCTCAAACCGGCATCCTGTGGACATTGCCAAGGTCTGCTACCAGCACGGGCTGTAGGTGGCCCCCCTGGACTGCAGCACAAAAGAGTCCTGAGGAGCCAATTTTCTGGATGGCCCTTCTCAAGCAAGGGGCTCAGAGGCTGTTTTCTCAAATGAAGCATCTTTAGTTTTGCCCAGTTGAGCCTGTGATGGGTGGGGTCTTGGGGATTCCTGAGATCCGCTGGAGATAATTCTTTTTACTCCTATACAAAGTACTTGGTTTATTTTATTTGTTTGTTTTTGAGAGAGGAGCTCACTCTGTAGCCCAGGCTGGTCCTGAACTCATTAGATGGCCCAGGCTAGCTTTGGCAATCCTTCTGCCTCAGACTCTGGGTGCTGAAAACACAGGCAGGCACCATCATGCCCAGCTCTATGTTGTGCTGGGGAATCAAACTCTTGGGGGCTTGTGGCTCTTGGCTTCTTTTAATTGAAGCACCATAAGCTGAATTCTCTTCAGCAGCCATACTTCTTTCAGCCCTTATTTTATACAGGTTTCTTCTGGGCCCAAATTTACGTTTTTCAATGACTTGTGCTTCCACATTTTTAGCAAGCTCTCAGGTCATGCTGAAGAAGGGTAAAGTCAATTTAAACTCAGTGAAAATGCTTCCTTACCTGAAACTGGACTTCTGTGAAAACCGTGATAGAGTGTTTGTGAAGCTTTTTTTTTTTTTTTTTAATTCTTCTACAGTCAAGAATTAGGGGCACATACCTGTAATCCCAGCCCTTGGGAGGCTGAGACAGGAGGATTGTGAGTTCAAGGTCAGTCTGGGCTATTTAGGGAATTCCAGCCCAGCCTAACTGCAGAATGAAGCTCTGTCTCCAAAATATTCCTCTGCATTCACCCTCCACGTGTAGATCTGTGCTCTCCATGCCTGTCCCTAGTGGTATAAAGCATGGCCAGAATGCCCAGTGAGGGAATGAGGAAACTGTGGAGGAAGTACCAGGTTTACTTAGCACTCATTTTGCTCTGACTAAAGAATGCCACTACTGATTTCTCTCTATAAGTGTAATGAAAACACCATAAACCGAATCTTAAAGCCATAAGTAGTGAACCAGAATTTAATCCAAGAGTTTTGGACTCTGAGCTCAAATTTTTAAATGTGTTGTTCTGTTGCCGTTAGTTGTGAGCTCACCAAAAGTCAGCACTTGTTTGACCATTTTAATGTACACCTTAGCAGGTACTTATTTTTTAGTACTTTTAGTAATTTTTGTTCAAAATCAGTTCTTAAAGAAAATGCAAATGATAATTCTTCTGAAGCATTTTACAGTTTGGGAGATTTTAGAATGGTGGCTCTAAAAACTTTTGTAAGGATTAGAAACATCTGGAGGTGTGTGTATGAGTGTGTGAGTGCATATGGGTGTGTACGTGTGTGTGTGTGTGTGTGTGTGTGTGTGTTATGGCTTGATCCCAGGGCCCCACACGCCAAGCTGTGATTTTGTTCCCTGAATTATAACCTCATCCCTGAAGGATGCTAAGCCTCCAATTTAGTAGGTTTAGGGTAGAGCCCAGGAATTTGCTGTTTGTGTGTGTGTGGATGGAGCCCAGAGCCTTCACAGTGAGTAATACCTCTAGCCCGTTTTTATTTTGATACAAGATCTCACTAAGTTGCTAGTTTGCCCACACTGGCCTCAAGCATGACATCTTCCAGCTTCCATCTCTCATGTGCCAGCGGGCCTGGCAAGAATTGGCATCTTTTGAAGAATTTCCAAATAGTGGTTGAGGGGCCAGCACCGTCACCACTGCCACGGAAGGAGTCCCTCTGCGTCTTACTTGTCCGTGCAGCGTTCCAAGCAGAGCATAAAGGGACAATTAGGAAGTCAGGTGCACACCTTGGGTGAGCCCAGTCAGGCTCAGCTGCCCTATTTCCCTGTTGGTGGTAGTTGAGGAGCTCTTGGGGCTGGAAACCATCAGTGCTCTTCCTACATAGATAAACTGGCGTGAGACTGTTATTTCCTGTTTATAAGAACTTGCAGCCGAGTGTTGTGGTGCACACTTCTCATCTCAGCCACCTGGGAGGCTGAGACAGAAGGATGACAAGTTGGAGCCTAGCCTGGGGCAATTTAATGACCTGGCGAGACCCTGTCTCAAAGTAAAACAAAAATTTCAAAAAGAATAGAAACGTAAACTCAGTACAAAGGCCCAGAGATAAATCCCCGGTACCACAAACACAAGCTTGCAGCTGTTCTGTGGATATCTAGCATAAGCTGGAGGAAACTTAGCTGGTGGGTTAAGTTTTTGAGTGCATTCGGAGTAGCACACAACAGGAAAAATTCAGGTGCAACGCAAAAGCATCAGGAAGGAGCACGTTATAAATGTATGGGCTACTTCCAAACGTGCTGCAAATGGGTAGACGTTTCCTGTCGTACTCTGATTAACTGTACACAAGGGTTAGTACTACAGTATTCGTACCAACTTCATAATTTAAAAAAAACCCCATCCAGACATCTTTACTATTTAGTATTTTTTATGCAGTTTTAGTTTTTGTGGCTTTTTGTTTGTTTTCCTCCTTCCTTTCACTGCAATGCTGCAGTGAACCTTTGCATTTATCTTCGTGGGTTTCGTGTTTAAATAGGGGTAGGACTGGGGATGCAGCTCAGTGTTGGAGCCCCTTGCCTAGCATGTTCAAGGTCCTGGGTTCAATCCCAGCACTTCAAAAAAAAAATAGTATTTTAAATGTAGAAATACTTTGTGGGACAGAAGTGTAATATAGTGCCAATTTGTCTCCAAAACATTGCAGTAATTTACACTCCAGCCAACAGTGTTGAGGAAAAGCTACCACCTTGGGAACTGTCTCATAATCATCTTTTTTTATTAGCATCTCTATCTCAACTAATAGCACATTTTTACAAATAGGAAATAATTTTTTAATATTCAAATTCAGTGGTTTTATGTCTGGATAATTTTCCTTGTATGATACTGAAGTCCAATATATGTAAGTTTTCAATTTACCAGTACAACATTGAAATCATAGCAAAGATTATATACACAGCATTGTGCTGCTACCCTAAAGAGGGAATTAGTGACTAGAAAAAGGTACCACTTTAACACATTTTTACCTCTAAAGTGCCAGAAAATTGTTAGGACTGTAAGTATATAATGACTAGGAATTGTCTGTCCCCAGGGTACAATGACAGAATCAACTTTTCTACTCCAAGAGGCAGAAGTAGAAGGATATAAAAGAACAGGACCAAAGCAAGACCAAAGCTCAGTAGGGCAAACATTGAGTCTTGTACCTTGATATCCAGTATCTGGGGCACACAATGAGATTCAAAGGACTTGGGCAGCCCCATGCCTGTGACCTTGCTTGTTGTAGCCCTCATGGCATCTCTCTTGGGAAGGCCCTGTACCACTTCTTGGCAGATGTTTCAGGTATCTCTGACTTCCTTAGGTCTCCACTGTGCCTCTGTCTTCATTAGCACAGCTTTATACACTGGCCTTCTGGGGTTTTCTTAACAGGCATCCTAGGCCTTCCTTTGAAATATGGGGGAAGCCTACTGAAGCCACATCTCCTACATTCTGTATGCTGGCACAACCAGCACCCTGTGGACATTACCAAGGACTGCTATAAGCACCGACTGTAGGCAGCCCCCTTGGACCACAGCAGCAGTGGACTCTAAATGCCCGGGTGGCTGAGCACAAATGAATCCCGAGGAGCCAATTTTCTGGGTGGCCCTTCTCAGCAAGGAGCTCAGGGCTCTTTTCTCAAACGAAGCATTTTTAGTTTTGTCCATTTGAGCCTGTGCTGGGTGGTGTCTTGGTGATTCCTGAGATTCCGTGAAGATATTTCTTTTTATCCCTGAGCAAAGTACTTGGTTTCTTTTTAATGGCACTATTCTCTTCAGTAGCTATACTTCCTTTGACCCTAAACTTTATACTGGGCTCCATCTGGGCCCAAATTTAAAATTTTCAAATTATTTGCTTCCGCTCGAGTCTCCTGATTCTCATTATAAGCCTGGCTAAAAACAGTCAGTAGTCCCACACCACCGTGTGAACATGGGGCTGCCTTGAAATTTCCTCCAGCAGATCAGTCAGTTCACTGCTCTTGATCTCAATTCCAAGTGTAATCTCAGGAAACCTGACCTTTACTGTCTGCATTCTTCTCAGCATTCTGGTCTTCTAAGCTTTGACAAAAATTGCCCATCAAGTTGTTTACAATGTTTTAGGACTTCTTTAGCCCACATTTCCAAACATTTTCCAAACTCCTCCTGCAAACCAGTTCCAAAGACTTCTAAACCACAAGACTAGGTGGAGTCATCATAGCAATGACTACACTTTCTACTCCACTTCTCTTCTACCAGTTTTTTTGTATTGAACCTCTTTCTTGCCACTCGACATAGTGCCTGACACCACGAGTGAAGGGAGGAGAGGTTTCAAATGGCTTGCAGTTATGGGGCAATTGGTCCCATGGTCAGCTGGCTCCATGGCAGAGACTTCACTGTGGTTGTGTAGGGTGGAGCAAAGTTGCTTAGGCCAGGGTGACCAGGACGTAGAGCAGGGGACAACACCTGAGAGGAAAGGTTCCTATCTCCTTGCAGCAAGTACTAATGTGTTATGTGTACATTTTGACTGTTGAATTTTTTATTTGGAAGATGTTTTGAGATCTTTGGATATTACTGCATAGCTGCCACATAACAAAATAATTGAGATTTCATCTGCATGTAAAAGCAAGCAATTTTCTTCATCTACTTTCTGTTGCTACTAGTGGGTTTGTGTACCACATAGCCTCATGTAGAATGCTTGATACTGCCACATTTTGACAACTATGTGCTGGTAAAATAGTTTACAAATTTTATTTCACTTTTCTTGGGTAGAGGAAGGAGGATTAACAAGAAAGCTTCACTATCGATGGTCACAAGACAGGAGCATGGCTCAATGTTAAAGCACTTGCCTGGCAAGCACAAGATCCTGGGTTCAATTCCCCAGTAACACATAAAACTGGCATAGTGATGTATGCCTGTAATCCCAGCACTCAGGGGATTGAGGCAAAGGATTGCCATGAGTTAGAGGCTAGCCTGGGCTATATGGTGAGTTCAGGACCAGCCTGGACTACAGAGCGAGACCCTGTCTCAAAAACAAACAAACAAAAAACAATGTCAAAATCACAGTTCCAGGACCCATTCGGGAATACCAGAATTGACTTTGAAGCCAATCAAGTCTCCTGTGGACAGTTTTGCTCTAACCTCCTAAACTGTAACTTGTACTTAGCTCACTCTTTTATTCAGCAGACAGTGATTGTCTGCATGTTTTACTGCCTAAGACTGAGAAAGGGATGAGGGGGGAGCTGGAGTCCCTGTTGGCAGGCACACCCGAACACTACGGTCTGCTGAGACTAGATACGAGGGCACGACCAGAGCTCATCCTACGATGGCCTGCCTGCTGCTGTGGTTACTCACTGGCGGAACACTGCTGCAGATGGCTAGAAATAGTGCTGTTGAGTCTGTAAGTCCATGAGTGGCTTTAGATCTCTGCCTGGCAGCAGGTAGATCTAGTCTTTGTCTAGGGAATATGGTCTGGGGACTAGGGCCTCTGGGATCTGCCCACCCCGTGTTGTTTCACCTACCCATCACTGAGTTCCAAGGCAAAGTCCTTTGCTTCCTTTCCTGTCCTACTCGTTTAGCAGATGGAGTCTTGTTCCACACTGCGCATCCTGAAGGATATAGGAGGGATGGTGGAGGCAGTTCTTGACCATAAGTCTAAGGTCCATAGAAATTTGCCTGGGGCATGGACTATAGGGCCCTGTCGGATACTGGGTTTCTTGTCTAGGACCAGCAGTTAATTCCTCCTCTGCCACACCTGTACTCAAAGTAGGAGGCATGTCTCTCCAGGTTGTACCACTTGGGAGTTGAAGGCAGACAAGGCACATTTTTTGCTTCCTGCTTCTTCAAGAAATGTGTCTTGTTATTATGCTATATAAGCAGGTGTTGAGAGCTTTCATTTGGGTTGCTTAGCTATGGCAAAGGCACTTTCATGCATGAACAGCTGAGCAAATAGGCATTTGTATGGGGAGACAATTACCGGAGGGCCCAACCCCACCGTCATCTCGCTCCCCACTTAAATCTCTATTTTGAAAGTTAATCAGCCTCGGCTATTTTATTATAGCAATACAAGCTAACCTGGACCAAGCCACTTCCTCCAAACCTTCTGGCACCTCCAAGGGCATGGACTGTAAGAGGACTGTCAAGTTTTTTTGGGGGGAAGATGGGGACAATGAGATCCTCAGAAAGTGTGAAGAGCATTTTGCTTTCAAACGAGGGCTAGATATTCCATTTTGGGGAATCTGGTGCTTCAGCCTAACCCTTGCATCAGAAAAGCCATGCTGCTAAGCTTTGAAAAGTGTAAAAGTGAAGGGAATCAGGAGAAAACTTTCCAAAACATTCTGACAGAATACATCCCTGACATACTGGCACTATCTACTTTGGCCTTGGGTCCTTAACAAAGGCCACCTCCCTTTATTGGACGTTTTGGGAGTGGGGTGGATTAATCCCTATTTCCTGTCCCTCAGTGAGGTGGCAGAGCATAAAAACCAGAGGTTCCCTTCTCCAGATCAGTGTGCTTGGAGGAAGCCGGCAGCACTGTGGAGTGTCAGCCATCATAGGCAAACACAGCTTTAGTATTTACAACTAAATTTCACAAAATAAATGCCTAGAATCTGAGCAGCAGGCAGTCCCTATGGGCAGGGGGTGGCTCCTTAGGGAAAAGACAAAATTCACCCCCCTTCTCCCACACGCACATGAAGCCCTGTTCTTCCTTCAAAACAGTAACACGCTGAGCCGGGCCCAAGAGGTGAAGTTCTTATTTATTGTTGCAGCAACTCTTATACAGACATTAGCGTTCAGTTAAATAAAGGAGAGAGCACGTTAAATACATCACAACCCCAAGCCAGACGACTGTGGCCACGGTACGGAGAAGGGAGGGTGGGCCAGGACCAGTGACCAGACTGTCAGAGGAAATACATTCAGTGAGTGTGTGGTGTCAACATTCCAGGCTCACGTGTAGATATATTTTATTTATATATTTTATTTATATTTATATATAGAGATCATTGAGTTTTGTGTATACAAAGAACGATATTGTTACAAATACCATACTATACTTCTCCCGAGGCTTTACAATAAGCTCTATTGCACCCTTTTTATAGAACGGTAGGACAAGTCCATACTCCAGGTGCTGTGCTAAGTATGTACAAGAGATTTCATCCCCACATGGTCCTCACATGCTGCCTCGATGGAGGGGGAAATAAAACCAGAGTTGTGTGGACCCCAACTAGGGAAGGAGCAGACAGGTGAAACTCAACCCGACAAGTGGCCTTGTAAAGGTGCGAGTTAATCCATCAGGAAGAGGCGGCCCTTGGTTGTAAACATCAGTAATGGCTACACCACTGGGGGAGGGACCAAGTGGTCAGGTTTTCACCAGTGTGACAGGGAGCATGGGACGTGAACAGGGGCTGAGCGGGAGGGGCGTGGGGGAGGTAGTAGGTTACTCTGGACTCCCTGAAGGCCGGTGTTGATGTGCAGTGCTCAGAAAGCAAGCCAGTGTGCAGGGCACAGTGCCCTGTGATGTGCCCCACATCCCGTGGAGCCTGCTGGGGTGGGAGGAAGTGGCATCTGGGAAGTGTGCTCCAGGCACTGGTCTTGAGGGTTCCCTTTTTCTTGTGGACCCAGGGCTGACGTTCCCGTTGGAGACGGCAGAGGCAAGTTGGTTCCATGTATCCTGGCTGGACCTGGAGGGAAGGCGAGTCAGAAAGCCTGCCTCCAAAACTGGGTCATCAGCCTGAACCAGCTGAATGGCCAAAGTGGCTTTGTGCCTGGCAGTTTTGGGAAAGGTTGTTCTGTACATAATCTTTCCCTTTATGGGGGGATGTTGAGATACTTACATATATATATATATATATATATATATATATATATATATATATATATATATGGGGATATTAGAAGGGAAAGAGACTTCTCTTAGAATTTTTGGATACAGAGTGACCATCACCTGAGGACCCGACTCTGAGGTTAGCACGTAGGCCAATGTTAGTGGATGGAAAAAAATGCAGAGCCAGGTGGGCCTATGTCAAGACCCAACAGATTGCACTCTGATTAATAAAGAACAATGCGATGCAGAAATAATTTTATTCTTTATGCTAAAATATGTTAAATTCTCCAGGACAGCTTTAAATGTTGGCTTTCTAGCTCTTCTCAGTGTCCAGGGCTTTTGTGCAACAGGAATGGAAAGCACCTTCTCTCCTCAATCCTGAGGGTAAAGGAACTTAATTCTTTGGGGGCCGAATAGGGACATGCTCAGGCAGGGCCCTGGTGGCCATCATGGGAGCAGGGAGGCTTGAGCTTTTCCAGTGAACTTTCTCAAGGTTCCTGCTGCCTGAGATGCGACCTGTAATGTGTCGTTCCTGTCTACTTGTTGTCTCTTTCGGAAGAGGAAAAATGGACTGATAATTCTAATGTTAACAGCCAACCCTGCAGTTTGGCTATTCCAGGAAGGGCAAACAGAACCCGGGCCGTGGTCCTAGTCCTCACATTTGTGGTGGACTGACCTTGGGGATGGTTACCCAGTAGCATTCTGTCAAATATCCTTAACACGTGTCTAGGGCTTCACCTGACCCTGCTCCCACACAGCTCTCTGCAGCAGCGGCCGCCCTTTCCTTTCAGATAGGACATTTTGAGCAGTTACTCTCCACTGGGGCTTTCTGTAATGCAGCAAATCAGTTTAACTTCTGATTCCATTCAAGCATTTGGTTTTCCTGACCCTGTGCAGAAAACTCAGAAGGGACAGAGACCTAGGATAATGACCACACTGCTATCTGGCTGAAGTCTCACTGTTCCTAATCTTGTTATATTCACTTTACTCCCTCCTATAAATTCCTCTATTCTCAATATAAATATATCCTACCCAACATTTGCTCACTGAAATGCTATTTCCACAGACACAACATAAAATATCCCAGATGCAGAGAACAGGGACTATATTAATATTACAAAATATATTAGTTTTTTTCCCCCTGTTTTCTACTGAGGTCATGAATAAAACAAAAACAAAACAAAATCACAACCCACATGAAAACAAAATGCTCTTTGGACCAAGAATAAATGAGAAGTGGCTCAGAATAGTATTACTAAAACACCTGCGCTGAACTGAGGCGGAGTCTGTAAGAGGCGCCTGATGAAAACAACATTCCACGGCACCTGGAAACTCTCAGACCCACAGGGCAGTAAGACCACGCTTTTGGAATACGTTTGGAGATGCTTAGGCATCACTTGAGTTCCTTACTGGCCCCTTCCTTTTGTGGTTTCTGGTCTGTCCTGACCTTTCACACACTGTATCTTGACAAGTGGCTGACAGAGCAGAAGGCTAGTTTCGCCTTGGGATGGGAAACGTGGCACTAGGGTGCTTCTGCCACTGTTTTCTAGGAGGATGGACTGTTCTTTCCCCATTCCTCTGTGGGGAGGGGTCAGGGGTCAGGAGGCCACTTTGAGCTGAGGTGGCCATGGGGGGGGGGGGGCAGGCCTCGGCCAGGGAAGGCATTTGTCACGGGACAGGCTAACCAGTCCCTGCATGCCTGACCTGTGGGGGGCGGAGCACTTCCAGACAGGCCTGTGGGATTTCCAGGTTCTGTGTCTGGATGTTCAGCTTGCTTTACTGGGGGTGAAGGAAGCATGAGATCCAAGTGAAACACTTGTGTGTGTGTCTCTCTGTGTGTAACACAGAGATAGGTAGCTATGCTTGTGGTTATCTACTAGCTGTTAAACTCCAGACAACTGGGTGGAGCTCCAAGTATCCTGCAACTGCCAAGCCTTCTGCAACGTCCTGGTAGCCTTGTCCACGGCTCCCATCTCCTCTTTAACCCTTGAGTGAGAAGGCCCGTATTAGAAGATACATACACACGAAACTAAAACTAACTGTGAACAGGTTTAAGGTTGGCTCAGAAATTCTGGATGAAAATAATGTATGGGCTCCCAGCACACGACAGGCTTTGCAGATTCCCACGTGATGCTGTGAGCTGGTCCTTGTTACTACCATATCCCTATCTCATGATTCCAGGACAGCAGGGATCAGCCACTGGGTTAGGCACTGCTGAGTTATCAGCTTCTTCTCGGCCCTGCAAGCTCATCTGAGCCTCTTGGGGAGGGATGGCTACCTTCCTTGGGCAGTGAAAGCCACCTTAGGCCTCCCAAAGACCCTCCAGGATGGTTCTAGGTAGATCCTAGGTGAATACTCGCTGTTCTCCATTCTCAAGAAAGTGCATACAAAACTTCCCTGGTTTGAAAGAAAGAGCGAGCAAACTGAGAGAAACAAAGAGCAAAGAGGTCCTTGCAGATTCTTTGATTCTTCTCTTCCTGTGTAAGACCAGCTGCTGGGCGGGAAGGGGAAATGTCTCAGTGGACACACAGATGCAGCACGAGAAACACAACCACAATGAGGAAAGTCCTCCATGCATGCCGCCACAGAGGTGCGCAAGGCCCAGGCTCAGATGTAAACGGGCTGCTCCTGGGCCGTCAGCAGTCTGTACATGGCAGCTGGCATCGTCTTCATGTGGATCTGAGGGCAGAGAATGCACGTTAGGGGGGGCCACGTCGCCATTGTGCTAGGTGTGGTGGGGGGAGAGACACATTTCACCATCAGAGTGTTTAGAATAGTCCCCCTCCTCCACCAAAGACCTGACCCACAGTGGCCCCAGGAAGAAGAGAATCCAGATTTTCAGAGATGAGGGGAAATGGACAAGAAAAAAACGCACACAACTCATTTTCCTGCTCAGATGCTCTTGTCATTGGTCCTAAGAAAAGACAGAAAAGCACTCCAAATGGAAGCAGAGCCACTCAGGCTTCCATCCACTCTAGCTGTGACGGGAATGGCTGCCCCTCAGCCCGGAATGCAGTGGGAACTTCTGGTGCGCCTGTGCCAGAAAGATGCCCTCAGAGGGCCACTGTGCTGATGAGATTTGAATCTCAACATTTAAGTCTTCCAAGCACATTTGATAAAATTAGTGGAGAAAAACAGAAAACCCAGCCACAGAAGCAGCAAAGGTGTGGGTGTGGAAGATGAAAGGTGACCTGCTTTCCTGTTACAGAGATGTTCTCAGGCACCCACTCCTTAGTAGTGTAACAAGTGGGCACTGGGGGCATGTGGAGAGGAAAGGGTGCTCAGGAACAGTCCTGAGATGAGAGGGTCGCAGCCACGTGCTGGTCTGTGGTATGTTCAGACCCAGGCCACAAAGCTGGTGGTGGGTAGTAGGTCAGCATACAAAGCTTAATCTGTATTTGCAGCTGCTCCCCATCACCAGCATTACCAGCTAAGCTCCATCTCCTGTCAGACCAACGATGGTATTATATTTTCATGAAGCACAAATCCTACTGGGAACAGTGCATATGGGGGATCCAGGTTGCATGCTCTGTATCAGAATCGAATGTCTGATGATCTGAGGTGGAGCTAAGGTTATAATGCTAGCACCTCCCCGCTTCTAGCCCATCTGGAAGAACTGTCTGCTACGAAACTGGTCCCTGGGACGGAAAAGGCTGGGGACCGCTGCCCTAGGTCTATTGGGCCAAGGCTGCCATGATCTGCGAGACACCAGGTGACCCTCCCGGTCCCTCCCGATTACACCTCACTCTTACCTCCCCGACAGCATTAGAGAGAATGTGGACAATCTTCTCATGGGGGGTGGCCACCACACTCTGTCCATTGATCTCAATGATCCGATGTCCCACGCGGACGCCTCCTCTCTCAGCTATTCCACCTCGCATGAGGCTGCAGATCTATCGGAGCCAAAAACCAAGTTATGCCCTATGGGCAGCATGGTGTCTGAGAACTGCACGGGATTGAGGGCTGTCTCCCCTGAGCACCGGTGCCTCAGCTGGCACATCTCTGAGAAGCTGATGCAGTCAGACTTGGAGTATTTACATCTCTTAAGAAATAGGTTCTGTAGACATCAAGGGCCACCTTGTTCAACAGCTGTATGGTGTAGTGCATTGCTGGGTTTCCTGGCACAATGAATCTGACCCCTTTCCATCCCCTGGGCCTGAGTAGGAAGAGCTACCTAGGCTTGTCACTCAGATAACAGTGTTCTGGCCAGCAGCACAGGGAGCCACAGGATGGGTATTTTTTTCAGAGTCACTCCCAGGGTCACAATTGGAACTTTTTAAAGCCAGCAGCCTGATTTTTAAGAGTATTCCAGTGCATGAGCCAAAGTGGTACTAGAAGCTCAGTTTGAATTCTACCATGTGGCTAGCTGGCAGGGTGAGAGAGACACCTTACAGTCATCCCAACTCAGAGACCCTTGCTCAAACTCAAAACGGCAGTGACACCTGGTTTTGATGCTAAGTGCAGCTAGGCACTGTGGTGGGCAGACGCTCCAGGCTGCTGGCAGACGAGCCCTTCAGGGCTAGAGGGTTCGGCTTCCCTACCTCTCACACTAAGAATCCTCTCAAGAGGATGTGTGAATTTACTAAGCTGACTTTATATTCCAGAGTGTGCACCTTTATTTAAAATCCAATGCAGATGGAAGTTGTAACAAGCATGCTGTTTCTGGAGTATGTGGGCCCTTCTGGCTCCTAGGTACTGTGGGTCAGAACATTCGTTAGCTGCTTTCCACCTCTGAGACAGAGCCAAGGATCTAGGGCTGGAATGTGGGTCAGCAATGGAGCCCTTGCCCTACATGAATGATGCCCTGGGTTCAATCCCCAGTACCACAAAATAAACAACAAAACTTTAAATGTAGTCAATTAAAATACAAAGAGCTTGAATGTGGTGCCTATATATATATATATATATATATATATATATATATATATATATATATATATATATTTTCCTACTACTTTGGAGGCTGAGGCAGGAGCATCACAAGTTTAAGGTCAGCCTGGGCAACCTAGGGAGATCCTGTCTCAGAAGAAGCAGGCGGAGGTGTAGCTCAGTTGGTAGGATGCTTGCCTAGCATGTCCACAACCCTGGATTCAACTTCTGGCATGCAAAAGCAAAACACAAATCCCCTTTCTTGAAGGATGCTTTCAGGGAATGGACTGACTTAAGAAAATCTAAATCTTGCCTATTTTTATTTGCTCACATTTGGAAAAGTATGTGGACTGAGCTGTACTTACAATTCCATTCTGGACACTGAAACCCAGTTGGTAGCGAAGATCTGGTCTTCTGATTAACACGGTGGTCACGGGAGGACATCTCACAATATTCAACTTGACTCGGGACTGATTCTTTAAGCCCTTAAATATGAATAAATTACAAAGAATCTGATGACTACTGGGGCAAACAGGATAACTAAACTCAGACAGCATCCAAGGCAGAAGTAGCCCTCGTGAGTCTTCCTGACTGCAAGCAGGCTGTGTGAGAGCCTGGTAAGTAGCATTCCCTGCAAGGCCTTAACACAGGAGAGAAGCCCCACAGGGTTTATGCAGCCCTTTCCATCCACACAGGAACAGGATTCCTGTGGGCAAATGTCTTCACTTTGGGAAATGAGCTGTGTTCAAGGGGCTATTAGTAAAAGGGCAACTAGGTGAAAACGTCAATGGGCTTCTTTGGATGGAAAGATGAAGGATGCATGTTATTCCACCAACAGAATACAGACAAATTATTTCTATACAAGACAACCTCCAGCAAGGGCTGCTGACAAAGGACGAGTCGTTTGCAGCAAGCGGCTGAGGCACGTGGGCCCGTTTCCTCTGCCCCTCCTTTCCCCTACTCTGTCTTCGCCTGTCTGAGACATTCTGGCTTATGGACACTCCCGCAGCAGCTGGGAGCTCCAATCGGGGCATGAGTCCTTGGAAGGCCTGGAGGCTGCAGAGCAGCTGCTGATGTGGGGGAAAGGAGCACAGTACGTGAAGATCACCTGGTCTCACAGTCCTCGAACACGTGGCCCTCTTTCTATGTAGAACGGAGCAAAGAAGGACAACTGGTCTTCAAAGGTGGAGAAAAAAAAAAAAACAGTTTGGACTCTGGAGCTTCCTCCACCCCACTGTGGTATAAGCCTAACTCTGCCTACAGTCCTGTCCTCTGAGCCCACTCAGAGCAAGGACATGAGCCCTGTGCAGGAGCATCTCCTTTGGAGAACAGAACAAAGCTACAGTGTCCTTCCCAGTGCAGGCCAGCCCACCCTCCCACCTGTCAGCTTTACCCTGAGAGGAGGGTGTGTCAGGCAAAGTACATCAGCTCCGAAAAGAAAGTCTGCCTCCCAGTGCTCCCGATCGGCCCGCTGTGCCGTAGCTAGAGCGGGCTTTCTGCAGTATGCCCAGGAAGGGCTCAGAATAGGGGCTCTAAAGTATGGCCTGCAGAGAAAATTATGTTTTTTGTCTTCTGGGATAAAGAGACTACACTGCTGAGCTGAAGGCCCTGGTTCCCAGTGCTGCTTCCAGCGGTCCCTCAGTGGGCAGGCGGGAAGGGCCTGCTTGACAGACAACCACCTGGAGGCACAGCTGACTGGGCTGTTATTCAAGGTCAGCTGCTATCCTTGTTGGGGTGGTTGGACCATCCTTCTTCCCTTGAGGTGGCACAATGGTTCAGAGACCAGATGAGCTTTGATATCCCTATAGATAGCAGTTTACCAGTTGGCCCATGTGGGGCCCTCTACCCATGAGGTGTAAAGAAAGACCTTGGCAGAACCAGGAAATGTTTGCATATTCTAAAAAAAGAAATCTACACATTCCCCACAGCTGCTGTCCACTGTTACTTTTACCCAGTATGCAAAACTTTCAGTGGAAGGCCAGGATTCAGAGTTCACATTTTATACATGTGGACAGCAATGTGTAGTCCGAGGGCTGTGGGGTCAAGATTGGGATCATGGGCCTCTGCTCAGGCCTTCCCCTACCACACAGCCCCTTACCAGAGGTGAACTGGAGTTAGAAAACTTCAGTGAAATCAGATTTGGTGGCAGGAGTACAACCTGATACTCTGAGTGGTAAAGAAACCTACACATCTTTTGTTTAAGTAATGATGAGTTGCTTAGAGTGTGGGATATAAAGGGGCTCCTTGCCTTGATTACCTGCCTTTATTCTGCTTGGCACCAAGTGGGTACCAGCAGTTCTCCAAAGTCATACCAACAGCCACAGGATCATTTATCCTAAGTGCAAATTCTGGGCTCCACTCCAGATAACTGAACCAGAAAAACTAGGAGTGGGACCCAATAACCAGGACTGATGAGTCTTCCAGGTGATTCTGATGAATGCTCCATTTTTGGGAACTGCTGTAGACTACCACTACAGACACTGGCCTCACCTGTACCCGTGACTTAATCTGTCCCAAAAGTGATTAGATATAAAAGTGTTCATTTATTTCTCACACCTGTGGACTGTTCTGCCATCACAGAAGGTGTCAGGAAAGCTGGTGTGGGGGGGCGCACAGCTGGTGGGACAGGTAATTGGCTCAGTTAACACTGCACAGTCTGACCCTAGGTCAGCCATCTCCATGGCATAGCATGTTTAAGAACTGCTGGGGACACTGCTGTACCAAGACTACTTTGAGGGTGAAGCCATGACAAACAGCTAACCATGATGGCAGCACGTGGA
Organism: Ctenodactylus gundi; assembly: GCA_004027205.1. Taxonomy (NCBI): domain Eukaryota; kingdom Metazoa; phylum Chordata; class Mammalia; order Rodentia; family Ctenodactylidae; genus Ctenodactylus; species Ctenodactylus gundi. The sequence continues at coordinate 317,044 of PVKB01001452.1, read as the reverse complement.
ACTACCTGTCAGCAATGACTTTTGCCTGAGGCCAACCTGGAGATTCACAGGCACTGTTTCACTAATCTCCCCAACAAAGTGACAGCTATAATTATCCCCACTATAATGAAGAGACAATTGAGGCTCAGAGATACTAAATGACTTAAGTTCACACACAGGCAGCTTCAATCCCAGGTCTGTTGCTTTCAGAACCCACAGTGCTTTGTGCTGTGTACACACAATGGGAGAGTATCTTGTGTGACTCAGGTCTGCTCAATGAAGAAGCAAGGGACAGCAATAGAAACGTAAGTCTTTTATTCCAGCTGTGAAATGGGGACATATTTTTAGGCCACTTCCTCCATAGTTACTTCTTTAGGCCTCTGGCTGCTCATGTCCCTCCCCTCTCTTCGTCTTCTGCGTGACTCCGGTCTGTCTCTCAGTGAGCAGGGCCCGGCTTCTTTGCCTTCAGCCTCTGTTTCCTCGGGCTGGAGCTGCTCTGTTGGCTGGAGCCGAGGCCTCCCAACGGCTGCCACTGGCTTGTTGTGGTGTTGCACCACTTGACTTGCTGTTCATACTGATTTCACTGTCACCAGTGTCTTCAGGTAGGTCGGGACATCTCTGGCAGGACCTTCTCTGGTTAAAGAAATAAGAGTTTCAAAGCAGAGCCACAGAGTGAGCCCAGTGTCATTCTCTCTTAGTGACAAAGTCTACATGATGGGAGGTTTCATCATCCACGTGGACTAGGTGAGAGATACTGTGGCCTTCTGCCCCCCCACAGGGGGAAGGGCACATGCTGCTCAGGACTGTGTCGGCATCAGAAGACCGTGGCTTCCCGGTGCTGCTGCCACACAGACAGGGGGACCTCAAGATTTGGCTCCATCTTTCTTATGCCTCCTGTCTCAGTTACTTTCTTGTTGCTGGAATCACATGGAGTGCTGGGTCAGAGCTAGATCCAGAGATCCTCACGGTGTGGCAGAACAGAGTAGAGTCTGAGAGGAAGGGTTGGAACTACTACCCTTTCAGGTCAAGCTGCCAGCACCTGCCCTTGCATCCAAGCCCCACCTCCCAACCATACCCACAGTATTCATAGATACATGAAGCTTACATGAAGCTTCAAGAAGCATCAAGCTTACACAGATACATGAAGTATACATAGATACATGATATGCCTCCATTTCCTCACCTTCTTAACAAATGGGGAGGCTTGCCAAAATCTCTACCAGTTTCAATTTCTATATTTTCATTCTTTTAAAGTGTCTTTTTCTACATGTCTTAGGCTACAATACCAAATCTCAGTCACTGCACTTAAAAATACCTATTCGTTGACATTAAAAAGTTTTTTTTTTTTTCCTATAGGGAGTTGGGGGTAAGTTGAGGGGCAGTCAGACATCACAAAAGTACACATTTATCATTCCTTTGAGGGCTCTCTATTTTTCAGTCACTTTATTAAAAATATGGATCTCTTGCTGTGCACCAAGTAATGTGTTATGGTCTGTAGACTGGGTAGAACAAGCCACTGCTGGCCCTCTCGGAGCTCAGGGAAGGCTCAGCAGACAGCATGTCAGAATTGAGTCCCTCTGCTTCTGTCTCTCCCTTCAATCACACACCACCGCGAATCTAAGGATTTTGGGAAATGAGAGCTAAGAATGCTAAGACCGCCCATTGTTGGCATCAGAACTCTCCAGACAAAGCCACCTACTCTGTTTATACCAATTAACCACTGGAATTATTTAGTTATGCTTCTGCAGTTCAGAAAGCCTTACAGAACACACTGAAAAGCAAGAGAGTGACTTCATTTTCTAAGGGTTATCTAAAAAAACTGTCTGGTGAATTCTTTTCTTTTATCTGAATTGATTTAAGGTGCCTAATCAGTCCTTTAGTGAAGAATTTGAAGACTGGGGAAAATGTGCTGCAAGGTGAGGTTTAGGCAAATGGCGATTTGAAATAACCAGCCCTTGTATTTGCTCTGCTGTTCCTAATCAATGTTTCAAGTTGGGTCCCATTAATGTAGATTTCTGAGCTGCCATTTTATTAGACGTGCCAATTAAATAAACGGTCATTCTATCCCTATGACAACTGTGGAATGGTGTAGCAAATTAAGAAATATGGTGGGAGGCAGAGAGGAGAGAGGAGCCAGAATGGTCTCTATAGTAACAGGAGAGCAGAAAAATGGTAATTCTGTGGAGCTGTGCTCCAGCTTAAAAAAGAAAAATCCAGAGTAGGCCATGGAGGAAATAGCGTGAACGGACAGATGCACTTATTCTCCACCTACCAACAATTACACTACTGGAATAAGTTGTAACAGGAGAAATAGAGCTAGAAAAAAAGACAATTCAGTACCCGTGGTTCGACTCTAGAAATACGTATCACCACCTGTGTCGAGGGAGAAAGATTAGTCACAACACGACCCTTGAGATCTTGCTGAAAATGCAGGATCCTAATCAGGACCTGCCCAATCAGAACCTGTATTTTAACAATGTCCCTGGGTGATTCACATTAATTTGAGAAGCACTGATTTATAAAGTTGCAATTTAGCAGCTCAAATCACTGCAAAGAGCACTGAGACATTTGAAAACAAATAAGAACATGGAGCTCTGAAGCCCAGATATTCCCCTGCAATGGCCAAGGGCACAGTGAGAGCTGTGTGATCATCTGTCCAGGTGCGGGCAAGAGTGGGTACTGTCTAGAGAATTAAAAAAAAAAAACAGTATTTGTTTTTGTTGTTGTTTTTGAGACAGGGTCTTGCCCTGTAGCCCAGGCTGGTCCTGAACTCACTATGGAGCCCAGGCTGGCCTTGGATTCACAGAAATCCTCCTGTCTCAGCCTCCTGAGTGCTGGGATTACAGGTGTGCACCACCATGCCCAGCTTATGTGGTACGTGCTGGGGAATCGAACTAAAAATAAAACAGTATTAAGCCCCTTAAAAGCATGCACATGGAAGTGGCACTTCCATCTGTTAGCCTTGGTAAACCTCTTCCCTATCCTCCACAGCAGAGACAGGCCACTTTTCATCAAAGCTGCGCATACTGGGGCACTGGGGAAGCTCAGTGGGGCCTAACTGGGGCATCTCCAGTGTATGAGTCTTTGCGTGAAGGCAGCTCTGAAGGCACCAGTTCCTTTCTCCCCATCTCTTCATTTTGTCTCTTTCATCGTGGCACAGTCATTTAATCTTCTGGTTCCACGGGGATTCCACTTACAGACATCAAAGTTCAGCTTTTGAACAAACCTTCCTCCTCAGGAAGCTTGCCAGGTAGCTGTGTTGTTCTCGGAGCAAGTTTTCTTTCCACCTTTACCTATGACCTGTGAGAGAGACGCTGAGTCCCCACGTGACACTGGAAGTAGCCAGCTGCCCTCGAGGGTCTTGCAACACTCTCATCTGGATTTCTCTTTCAAAGACAGGAGGAGAAGAAGGGGAGAGCTACGTGAGGGATGCAGCCAGGAGCAAGGCATCTGTGTCTCCTGGCCAGACCCCTCTCCATCTTCACTCGATTTAACCTTGTTTCAGCTCAGGCTGCCTTAACATAAAGTACTGCAGGATGGGTAGCTTATAAACAACAGAAGTTACTTCTCAGTCTTGAAGGTCACAAGCCCGAGATCAGAATGCCAGAGTGGCTGGGTTCTTTTGAGGGTCGTCTTCTACGCTGCACACAGCTGACTTCTGGTTGCATCCTCACATGAAGAAGGAGGGCCAGAGATCTCTGCGGTGTCCCTTTCATAAGGGTATCGATCCCACTGATGAGGGCTCTATGTTCATGACCTAACTACCTTCCAAACACCTCACCTCGAATCAGACCACACTGAATCAGGCCTTCAATATAAACTTTGGGGTTACACATTCAATTCAAAACACCCTTCTTTTTACCCTCTTAAACCTCTGCACACCCATATCGATGTCCACAAACTGTCATCTCGCTGATTTCTCTCTTCTGCATGTGAATTCCAGCACCTCCCATGCAGCTTACAAGCTTGGCATGACAGGCATCAGGTTCTGTGTAATTCTCTGCCGGGGGTGCCTATCCTGGCCAGCACCCCGGCCTCCACCTACTGGATTCTTGTTAACACCTCCTTCAGACTGCACTCTGGCTGCTTGGGGTATGCAGCATCACCCCTGGCTGAGGGTCTGGCCTTAGATCTAGCACTCAGTCAGAATTCTTCCCTGAGATAACTCTTCACCTCAGGGACCTGGCTCTATTAATGACCCACTGTGGCATCACCTTCCCGAGCTGTAGTTTCCTTACTTGTACAATGGGTGAAACAACAGTGCCTGGCTCACAGAAGGCTGATGTGAGATAAGTCCTGCATACCATGGGGACAGCATGGAATACACAGCAGCTAATCATGATAGCTGCTAGTTCTGTCACTCCTCCACGGGAGACTCAGCCCCCCTGAGGAGACAGTTTCTGCTAAGCCTCTGGGCTACACAGCCTCTCCTGGTACACACACACACATGGTAGCTAATAAATAGCTGGATCCCTGGAGACAGAAGCCAATGTGGACAGCTCTCTCCTCTCTCCATGTCACCACAGATCAACTCCTGCGGCCACATCAGACCCTGTCCCATGGCTCAAGGACTCGATGCCAGCCACTGTCCATCAGCTGAAGCAGGGACTTTGAAGACCACCTAAGTAACAACCTAGTCAGGTTCTATTTCTTCAAAGTCAATTTGAACATTGCTGTATAACATCTTCCCACTTCTGCAGCCGTTACAGCTACGTTGTAATTAGGGGCCACTCACCCTCCTAATGACAGATTTACCCTTCATGTGCATATGCAATTCTAGCTTTCTGTGGGTCTGCTCAATACTTAATGGATGCCCAATTAAAAAGTCTGAATGAATGTCCATATTCAAAGCAGATTCTCTTAATTTCATGACTAATATGTTGCATAATGATGTTGTAGTTAACCACATATTGTACATGTGAACTTGTCTTTTAAGATCATAGCAGTGCCGAAAAGTTCCTAGTGTCTAGAGACACTGCAGTGTCCTCATGTCAGAGCACAATGCGTCTGTGGTGACGATGATGTAATTAGACCTGCTGCATTGTTGGCTGGGGGTGTAGCTTGCTGGCACAGGGTCTGCTTAGGATGTATGGGGCCACAGGACTCAGCTCTAGCACTGACAAAACTCAAGCTCACACACTGGTGCAGAGTACATAATATCAGATGGTAAACAACTTACTGGTTTATAGATTTCCTATGCTATACTTTTTGTTTTATCTTAGAGAATATTTCTACTTACTAAAAGGAAAGTTTACTTAACACATGAATGGCAGCCTTACAGATCTCATGACTGTTTCTCCCATCTGCATCAAGAGTTTGCATTTAGTGACTGACTAGGTTTGTGTAAGGAATGTGATGTTTGCAAAATGACAACCTCACCTAATGATGCATTTCTTAGAACATAAGTCTTGCAACTGACACATGCCTGCATATTAAGCAGGAGGTGCAATTTATTCATTTAAGGAGCACCTGCCCCATGTACTCACCTGCATCCTCCACTCTCCTCTTAGATAATGACGATGCCTTTTGTGAATTTCTTTTGCTCAGAATGACCACTGCATGAACTCGTTCATTCCTCCCTCTGAGCTTCACTCTAGCTAACAGTCTTGGAGGAAACCCCTGTGACTAAGGAAAGCTGTGTGACTTCAGTCGATCTATGGCACCAAAGTATAGGGTACAGAGCTCCTGAGACCCACAAACGCTGCACTGGAGGAGGAATGTGTCTGTCATACTGGCCAGGTAATCAGAGGTACCCCTGTGCTCGAAGGACTACTCACAGATGCTTCATTTCTAAGAAGAAAATCTAATTCCTTCTCCTAAAAATGTTCATGTTTAATTTCCTTGAAGTAGCTCTCCTTAGCCTATTTAACAGCATCAGTTCAGGGCAATCAATTAATTATGTTCAGGTCTGAGAAGGAATACAAGGAATGGAACAAGAGTTATCTTCTGTGGTAACCAGCCATCATACTCTGGGCAGGACAGACTCACCTGTGTCATACTGTTTTCAAATTTGAGCCATTTCCATGATTTTTTTTAATACAGGGATGGAAAATCATCTCAGGTACATCTGACTATAAAACACTGTCTTGACCACTGAGCTAAGGAAAAAATCTTCTGTGGCTAAGTCTGGGCTTAGTCAAAGTCTGACTAATTGGTGATGTCAGTGCTGGGTGCGCTATTAAACCGTGAAGTTATGTGAGCCAAATACGCAATTCCAATCTGAAAACAACTTAGGAGGAACCTGTAAATAGTAACTTGAGGATAAACCACCTGAGGGCAACTCCTGGCCTTTGTGTTTGGGTCTTCTGCACTGCCTGGCACTTACAGTATTTTCAGAAATGTTAATGCCCAGAGGGAAATTATTCTTCACATCATTTCAGGTCTACAATAGAAGTGGATGTTCCCTATGCCCAGGTACCTTAATAATGCTCTGGCAAGTGGACAGAGGCAGGCCCACCAGGCTGGTGCCATTAATGGACATGATCTGGTCCCCGATATTCAGCTTCCCCGACTTCTCTGCAGGGCCCCCGTGCATCATGTTGGCTATGATCACAGTTGGCAGGATGGATCCCCAGCCAGACTCCACGATCACAACTCCTAGGATTTCTCCTTTCTGCTTCTCTATGAAGACCTGAAAGGAAAAAACACTTAGAAAAGCTTGAGTCAGCAACTGTGGGTTGGTAGCAGAAATCAGACCAATTCCCTTCTTGTCTGGGTTATAGGATGACTATTATGGTTTGGATCTGGAATGTTCCCCCAAAGCCTAATTTGTTTGCAAGGCTAACCCACTGGCTTTCTGTGCTGTTAAGGAGTGGGGCCCAGTTGGCAGGAGCAGATTACTGAGGGTGTGGTAGGTCACTGAGGTTCAGAGTGGAAGGATATATCTCTCTCACCAGCAATACCCTTCACCCTCTCTGCTTCTTGTCTTGACCTGCTGTGAATAGCTTTTTCTCTTTCTATGTCCTTTGCCTTGCCCTACCACCATTGTAGGCTACCCATGAGTAAACTGAGATTTTCTGAAACTGAGCTAACCTACAACCTTTTTTCCTTAAGGTATGGTTTTGGGTACTGTCTCCTTGCAATGACAAAATGACTAAGTCAATGACATTTCCTAACTAACTCCAGTCCAGATGAATTCCTGTCTTCACATTCTGTAGCATCTAGAAGAAATGAATTTACATTGGTCCATGGAATATGGCTTCAGGACACACAACCACTAGGGCCATCAGGACTGCTTTTATTTTGGGGGGGGGGGTGTCATTTTTATTGGTTAGGTGAAGAACCTTTGTTGGTGGAGCACTGAGCAATGGTAGCCTGTTACGACTTTCATAAATGGCATTTTAAATCCTATATACAGCTTCTACCATTACAGTGCTTCATAAATTCTCCTCAACATTTAAGAATCTTTATTCATAAAAAGAAATTTGAGGGAAAATAAGTGATGCTGAAGTTGTCACAACCAAAAGGTGGAAGAATATGCACAAGATGATCAGGTTCTGGAACTGCATGATTCTGTGCTCTACTGGCCTAAACAGAAGGCAGGATTTGTGTCAGACACCTGTATGGTGGGGAGGTCTGCAGAGATGCCAAAAAAGGGTAAGACTCTTCTTGAAACTGTTCAATAGAATGCCTGTGCATATTTAATAGGGCCACAGCTAGGTCCTTCCCTGAGTCTGCCCATGGCCAAAAGGATCTCTAATCCCTATATTCTTTCCCATCTTTCAGATCCATAGATTAAGCCCTAACATCCAGTATCTTCAGTGGCTCAAAGTAGGCATAGGGCCTTTACAAAGGTAATAAAGCTAAAGTGAGGTCACTAGTGTGGGCTCTAATCCTCTGGGACTGATGTCATAATAGAAAGCGTGGGCTCAGAGACATATACACAGGAAGATGATGTGTAGACAGAGGAAAACAGCCATCTATAAACCAAGGAGAGAAGCCTGGAACAAGTCCTTTCTTCATGAACTTCAGAAGGAATCAATGCCACTAACACCTGGACTTTGTACTTTTGGCTTCCAGAACTGAGGAATAACATAGTTGTTTTCTGCTGAATACACAGTCTGTGGCATTTTGTAGTAGTAGTTCTAGTAAACGAGCATACTGCCTGCCTGAGCTGGCCAGTGAGCAATACGGGGTTCAAGGCCAGCTGGCCTCCTTGCTGCACCCACTCCTTTGCATCAGAAGGAAGCTAAGCCCAGTGAGACCACTCTTTCTCAGCACCCACTGCTCTCAGCTCTCATACTGCCCTTTTATTCCAAGTGTGAATTTCCGATAAACCTCCCAAACAAGAACTCTTATCCCAGGCTCTGTTTCTGGGGAACTGGACCTGAATCACTTAACATACACTAGTGGATCAAAAGAGCATGCTGTCACTAAAGGTTCTTTTTATCCATGGAATAACATCTTGATCCTTCAGCTAGACACGGAAACCCTCCAATTCTGATCCAGATCTTATGCTGGTCTTTCTCTTTCCTTCGTCCCACCCCTGCTCTAAGCACTTTACTTCCTGATTTCCCAGGTAGAATTCAGGTTTTCTGACCTTTGGGTTTCTGCGCTATTAGTTCAAGTCTCTGCTTGCCCTGCACATTCCAAATAAACCTCAGTCTTTCGATGAGCAGGATGGCCTTGATTTCCTCCAGATACTCCTGGAGGGCTTGGCCTAAAGCAAGGAGGCATACAGGACCTACTCCTGAACCTGCAATCTGTTGCATTTGGCTCTATGTTGTTGGCTTTGTCTAACACTTAAGCTGGGCCATCAATGAGTATTTTCAGTGTCTTACCTAGACTGTGGACTTCACATGGCAGTACTTACATCCTATCTGCCTCTAGAATCCACTTGAAATGTGGCTTGAGATTCCCACAGACAGGATGTACTGCCTCTCTATACTTGCTTATGACAGGATTTCTTTCATATGAGGGCCCCAGGAAGGGGGAGCTGGAGATGCGCATTAGCCCCTCCACAGTCTCCTGCCAACATCACACCCTCCAGCCATGGCTGTGTTGTGTCCACAGCAGGGCTGCTCTGCTCTCCCTGGGACCCTGCCCAGCCAGGTCAGCCTGGGGAACAGCCTCAAGAAAGTACCTACATCTTTGCAGTTTTCTGACTTGGAGAAGTGGATCAGGTCATCGTTGTACATGTCCTGGGTGTTGAGCAGGTCACTATACTCCTTCTGGCTGAGATCTTCGGGGTTTATCCCATTGGCCCTGAGGAACTCCTGGTATGCCACACTGAATGCCTGCCCAATGGACTGGGCGATCAGCTGGGCCTAGAACAGCAGCCAGGGAGAAGATACAGTCAGTGGCAGTGCTATGGGTGCACAGCTCCCTGGATCACAGCTCTCTTGCCATTTCAGGACCTCTAGACATCATCAGATAGACCAGGGGTTCTACATTAGAGGCACCAGTGCCTACTAGGGACTGTTGCGGTTTGAATCTGGAATGTCTCCCTAATAAGCCTTGTGCTTGGAAGGTGGTTCAACCACGGGGGTTATTTCATTGGTGTCCTGTGCTGCTAGGAATTGGAGCCTGATCAGAAGAAGTGGGTCACTGGGACACGACCTGGAAGGATGAAACTCTTTTCCTATCTCTGCCCTTTACCCCCTCGGCTTCCTGTTGCAATACCTCCACCATGCCCTTCTGCTGTAGCAGGCTGCTCATGAGTGGACTGAGATTTCTGAAACTGTGAGCTAAACTGAACAATTTCCTCCCTTAAGTTGTGTGTGTTGGATACTGTGTCCCAGCAATGAGAAAGTGACTAAGACAGGGCCTGTCTTTGAAATTCTTTAGGATACTTCTGATTATGACAATGATCATAGGGTGCTACTGGTATTCAGCAGACAGGAGTCAGACATGCTGGACAGTCTGCCACACAAAGGGACAAGTTGGTTTATGTCCTCTATGGTTTTCAAATATCTCATGGAGCATCTGCATACATGTTACAGCTATTTCTAATTGTTTGTTTCCAAAAGTGAACCTAGCAAGCACAAACACAAAGACTCTCATTGTGTGGCTCTGATACACACTGAACATTTCAAGACTAGTACTGTGTAAATAAAAGTAAGTTAGCCCTTCAACTTAGAACCTTACCAGGAGCAAGTGTCTTGACTTTGGGAAGTCATCTGTCTCAATGCTACTCCATGGTTTTGAGTTGCCAATAAATCCCATCCCCATCATCCAGTATATTCCCTGAGGTGTGTGGCAATTCTGATTGTGTTATTGAGTCTTCAATTAAAAATGTCAAGTAGAAAGTACTTACACTATTGTACTCAGTACCACATTCTCTAAAAGCCAAGCTTACTAATCAAGTAGGTATAAGCATCTGACTACTTCATTATGCCTTTTGAAATGGCAGGATCCTAGCACTTACATACTGTACTATGATTTTATCTTAGTTTTCATCTTATTTCTTTTTATTATATTTGTGGCATACATTATTTTGTGAAAAATGTTCAAAAGGCTATCTTGTGTTCAACGGTCAGGAAATCGGAGTTGGTCCAACTCTGCCTTCCCCAGGCAGAGAGAGAGAAACTTGAGGACACAAAAGAAACTGCTTAAGGTTACACAGCTCATAAGAGGGGAATATGGCTTTTGGTCTTTCTCCTGCACAATGCTTTGATAATGCTCCATGTATTAATTAAGAAATACTCTTAATTAGGACAGCCACCAGCACTCCCTATGTGCTTGTACTGCACACCAGGACCTCATGAATCCTCACACTTATCGGTGACGAGTGTGAGTGTAGCTGGTCCACAATACCTATCTGAATTTTTTTTTTTTGAGGCACTGGAGATTGAGCCCAAGGTCTTCTTACATCCCCCCACCCCCTTTTGAGATGGTTCTTGATAAATTGCCAGGCTAGGCTTGAACTTGGAATACATCTGCCTCAGCTTCCCAGAGGGCTCGGGTTACAGGCCTGAATCAATGGGCCCACATCCCATCTCACATTCTTCTGAATTCTGAAACACGGCTTTAAGCATTAAGATTCTAGAAAGATAATAGGGTGCACACACTGGACAACATACATACGTTGGACCCCTTTAAGGCCTACACATGAATTCACGAACACTTCTGTAACATAATGTGTAAGGCCTGGAGTAAACTGAACAAGTTCTATGAATTGTTTTGTGGCCTTTTAAGTCAGGTTTATCAGCCAATTTAACTGCAAAATTTCCTTGTGCTTCAAAGAAGTTTTTCTACTTTAGATTTGGGGATCTGTATTACTATCCCCAATGAACATAAAATAGAGGTTGGTGTACTGACTGTTCACTCTGAGAATGAGGCAGGGCAAGGGACTGAACCAGAGGTCTCTGTCCCCACAACTCATCATACAGGATGGACTTTCTCACTGAATTCTGGTAGACAGAAGGAAACTCAAAAATTCTCAATATAACCTCCACTCCCCCTTTCCCCCTTTGTCTCTAACTGCTGGTAAAGGCAGCTAAAGGCCTGCTTAGCTTCTTTCTCAGAGAATTAGGAGTCATCCTTCACATGCTCCAAAGTCACAAGAGCCAGTCCCCTCCATCTTCTAAAAAACTGGAAGGTGGCAAAGCATTGCTTCCTCCATCAGAGAGGCACGTGCAGACAAAATAGAATATATAGCTGGTATACACAGGTAACGACGCTGACATGAGCTTGCAGACTATTCTAACAGATGGACCTGGCGAATGCACTGGCCAGTGACGCTTATGGGTCACTGCCACGAGTCAGCCACTGGGCTTTAAATGTAGTATGTCTGAATTACGCAGAAGCCTAAAGAGAGGGACACTGCCCTACACAAGAATTTGAGGCTGAGTAGCTGTATACCTTACAGACATAGGCAGGATCTCAGCCCAGTCCTGAGGCCAATGTGCTTGGTCTACACTGGGGTGATGCAGAGGTATACGAATCCTCTCTGGCTCTGTCAGTCTATCTCCTGTTTTTGTGGTACTTCGGTGGGGACTGAATTGAGAGTTTTAGCATGGAGCTATATCCCCACCCCTTATTATTCTTTTAAATTTTGAGATAAAGTCTCATTAAGTTGCTACGTTGCCCAGGTTGGGCTCAAACTTGTGATCCTCCTGCCTCAGACTTGCAGACAGCTACAGCTGCAGGAGCCCCGTAGCTCTTGCTTTTCCATTCTTTATATCCTTCCTTGATGAACATCCAAAGCCTTAATGAAAAGAGCTTTATGAGCCTTATGAGCTCCAAGCCAGGTAAATGGGGCAAGGAGTCCTGCAGGGATCTTCTGGCCAGGGGACAGAGCTTACTCCACCCTCTCACTGTCACACAGGACGCATGAACTTTCCAAAAACCTAACCCCGAATTTCTCTGGATTGCTTTCCTGGCCTCAGTATTACATACCAGGGGGAGAGTGGTAGGGAGAGGTACCACGAGCAGAGGGAGGGTAGCAGGGAGAGGCACTGCGGGCTCCATCCTTTCACTGACCGCCTTTGGGGGCTGCTTTCCAGAGAATCAGGCCAGCAAACGATGAAAAATGTCAGTGTCTCCCCCTCTGACTGTAGTCATGACAGCTTTGGTTCATGGGGAACACAGTAGGACCGTTTCTTGAACAAAATGCCTCAGGGCCTTTATACTTATTCTAAGTTTTTATTCAGCTTTTTGCTCAAGTGTCACCTTAAGAAAAGAGGTTACTGCTCATACCACTTGGCGTAGCTTCATCTATTTCTCAACCCTGTATTATTTTCCTATAAAGCAATCCATGCTACCTAATTTTATATTAAGAATACCTACTTATTCTATTTTTGTGTCCCTTTTCCCTACCCGAAACCTGCTATAATTTGGCTTTATAGCTCTGCCTCTGTAACACTGCCTGACGCACAGTAGATTGCCAATAAATACATGTTTAATGCAGCACGAATTAAGAAATTAAGAGAGTCTAGTCACACAACGGCTGTTCAGGTCACCCACAGGAACATCAGGGGAAGCCACTCTTACGTCCTCAGACTCAAAGACGTGGCAGATCATCTTGTACTGCCTCTTCCCATCCTGTGCTGGGTGGGAGGCCTCCACGTTCTCCTGGGAGTCGGAGCGGGGCATTCGCCGGCGGGCCATCAGCACGACGATGTTCCCAATGTCTGCGATGTAGGAAATGGTCCTCAGAGGGTGGTCCATCATGGTCTCCTGGAGGTGGGAGGGGGATGGGTAAGTGCGGACCTTGAGGGCAGATGTACACAAACTTCTAAGGCCTGGGGGTATTTCCCTGAGCTAAGCAAGTGCAAGAAATAATCTGCGGCAGTCTCCCATAGTGATATTAGGAAGCAAGAGAAACTCTGAATGGGACAGTTTACTGTTTTCATGTGCATGTTTGTGTTCAAACCAAATTTCTTAAAAGTTATCTATCCATGACAGTTTTAAGAAAATATCCTAGCTCCCACCCTGCATCAGGTATTGCCTACAAAGCCTTTCTGATTGTCTGGAGTCCAACATCTGGGGACAGACACTCTACAGAGAGCAGGTCTAGACTCATACTGATTAACCCTGGAGAAGGTGAGAGCCAGCTAATACCTGGGTGTCAGCATTCAATACTTTGATTCTCTGGGTAGAAATGAAGAGATCCACCTCCGTCATGGGCTGAGATTCTCCTTCAGGAGCCTGAGAAGAAGAACACACCAAGAGAAAGGTTTACCATTTCACCTGACCCAGGTGAAGGAGCAGTTAGCTCATACACAGAGGCACCAAGACACAGTTGCCAGAACAGCAGCACAGACTCTAGGGCTATAGTGCCAAAGCGGAAAGGTGCCACACAGAGGACGGACATGTGGACGAGAGTTAGCATCTCTAGGTCACTGGGGAAAATGCACATTGCCCTATGCTTCTTCCTTACAGAAGCAGAAACTCATGTAGCAGATTTAATTCCGACCAATGATGGCAAATGGCTTTTTTTTTTTTGGCAAGGGTTTTTAGACACTGAAGGATAGTGTCTAAAATATATAGGATACATATTTTCTCTATATATTTAAGGATAGAGAATAGCAAATAATTTATACACAAGACCTGGGATAAATCACTAAGAGTTTGCTTCTGCTTAGGTTAATGGAGGGCAATGTTTATAATAGGTGCAAATGAAGCTGTCTGGATGCAGTTCTAGTAAGAGAGTCTTCATGTTCATACACCAACCCAGCAACACAGAAGCAGCTGCCCCATTAAGAAAGAGACCTGATGCCTCAACATCTCCAGAGCAGTTCATAAGCACCTAGAAGCCCCACAGCAAAAAAGAAAACAGAAAGAAAAACACATTCTGTTTATCTGGGGCTGAACTCTGCACAAGTGTGGTTATTAGCAAGTTTTCTTTTTTGCATCCAGCAATCTGACAAATCCCCAAATCAAACATAACTATAATTGGACAGACGCAAGTCCCTGCCACATCATCGCTCCTGAAGGGTTGGAACTTCCACGCTAGTAGGGTTCATTTAGCATCTCCATTCTGCTCCTTGTTGTTCCTCTGGAGTGAAATGACTAATGAGCAACAGAAAACAGCCACTTTAGGCAACTGAGTTTTGAGAAACGCTGGTTTATGGGGCGGTTTGAAAAGAAATCTGAACAAAAAGTTGCTGGATGCAGAAAACAAAAACACGAAATAATAAAGAGGCAAAACATAAAAGAAAAAGAACAGGCATAACACCAAGCTGATGAGGTTGTTTGTACTGCACCTTCTTCCTGCTTTTGGCTAATTTCTGGGCCATCTGCTTTAGCATGGAACAAACAGAGACAGGAAAATAGTTAATAAAGAATTTGCAGAAACTCAAAATCAAATGGGGAACTTACTAGTGGTATAAACCACTTTGGTGGAAGGATTTGCTTTTAAAAACCTTGCTCTAAGGATAAATTATTTCTAATTCAGAACTTATGTGGCAAGAGCAGTGGGATGAAGGAATGTCTTGAGATATATTTAACTGCAATAGAAAAGAATCAGCTTAGTTCTTTTTTATTGTATGCCTCTTTGCCTATTTCACTGATTTCAGCTTAAATCTATTTCTGTTTACTTTATGCGGGCTTAATTTGCTGATTTCCCCCCTCAGCTTCTTGAGGTAGAAAGTATGTTAGAATATGGCCTTTTAAACCTTTTTGTTTTATAGTTAAAGCTATAAATCTGCCTCAAAGCACCACTTTGGCTGTATTCCACAAATGCTGGTATGCTGCAATATTGTTCCATTAAACCATTTTCTAATTTCTACTGTGATTTCTTTAAATCATGCCTTATTTAGAGCTGGGTTATTCGTTTCAGTACACTAGAGGCTTTCCCAGTTATCTTTTTGGAATTATTTCTGAATTAATCTTACTGTGGTCAGAGGCCATTCTTTCTTTTTGAAATTTGCTGAATCTCAGCTGTTATTACTGGACACGTGATCTTCTTTGACTGTGTCATGCAGACCTCAAAATATTCATTCTGCAGTTACTGGTTAAGATGACTGGTCGAAATTTCTACATAGTTGATTTTTTGAAAAAGTCTCTAGCTGTTGTGGATTTATCTATGTATTCTTTAAATTCTATCAGTCTTTGGTTCATCTACCTGGTAGCTATGTTATAAGGTGCTTATATATTGAGGATGATATGTCTTCCTGCTCAATTGCTTTTTCAGTTTCCTCCATGTCTAGCAATACTTCTCCATTAAATTTAATATAACTGATACCTAACTAAAAATGGATATAATATTTCCCCTTGCTCATACTTTAAAAACAGATGATAAAAGCAGGGACTGGATTTTCTAAAACCAAATACTGGCTGGGTATACCACCTACTAGTAGTATAGCTTTTACAGCTATTTAATGTCTCTATGCCTCAGTTTCTTCATCTTTAAAATAGGAAAAATACTATCTATCTTATGGGGTTGTTCTGAGGATAAAAAGAACATATGAAAAATTCCTTAAACAATGCGCTAAGTACTATGTTTGTATCGTCTGTATAATTATAATTAGCTACGTTAAGATGCAATTTCTTGGCTTTTGGTAAGATTTTCTATGTACACATATATACACACAGCTCTTGTATGGACAATGGTGAATCAATGGCCAAAGGGTGGACGCTGTTGCGATGATGGGGTGGAGGGAAAGCTGCTTTCTCACATTCCTACTTACTCACCTGGAAGGAAAACTCTTTTGCTTTCAGAGTACATCTCTAAAGTATGTCACCGGAACTATCTTATTGTAGACAAACTGGATAAATCAGCCATCCAGACACCAAATAGCTGATCAAGAGTACATGCAGGAAACTAGGGCAACCCTGTTCCTACGTGGCCACCCACAGCTCTTACTGATGGTTATGAGTTCACGGGGAGCAGACTGCTCTGGACAACTGATGGCAGCAGGTCCATTACCGTAACTGCTGTGTGTCACAGGGAAAACACTTCTGCAGTGGAGAAGTGGCCCTGGACTAATGCTATGTTACACCACACAGGTTCCTGTGTGGAATCTGAGAGTCCTGCCTGGGATGTTCCAAACTGAGTCAGGTATAAACTGTGTGTGAGATAAGTGACTGTTGTGCAATCTCAATGTTGGTATCTTATTACTGCTCTTAAAATTATATGGCAGAGAAACAGGAATTTCTATTACTTTTGACACCAAAAATCTATGAGCATTTGGTCAAAATTCTTCAACTCTAGACAACTCTAACTTGAAAGAAAACTTCTCAAAGGAAAAGAGATACATCACCAATGGAATACTGAAATTCTGTGTTTCTTTGAACTTGTGATGAGGTACAAGATTAAAAAGGCAAAATGAGTTTCATGAAAAGTATGCCAAAATTATTTTTATGACGCTGAAGATATTTTATGCACTTACGAGTAATACCACCTACACAAATCACTCCCTGCGACAAGTTGTAATAAAAATTTAGTTGTATTTTCAAAGAGAGGGAGTCAGAGCTAGAATGAGAAATTAGAATATTAGAAAGAGATCTACAGAAAACATTAGGCTACTCTGCAACATAAAACATAAATCCTGTTTCATGGAATTAGTCATGGCTTACAAGTAGGTGAGTTGTGCAAAAACTAGACCATGTTCCTGTCTGCAGGCTCAATCCTTTTTGCATTTTGAGGAAGAAAGGTAAGACAGCGAAGGACCCATGGAGGTGCCTATTACTGGTCAGAGACCCCTTCAGGCAAGGTGGGAAAACACAAAAATTAGGTAAAGCTACAGTGATAAACTTTACAACGAAGTCATAATTTTTAACATTTAAAGACAACAAACAAAAACCCTGATCTCTAGGACAGGCTAGTCAAGACAAATGTGAAAATATTTAGCAATGAATGTTCTTTACAAAAACACACACACCATGAAATACCTCAGCACCACCTGTGATCTAGTTATATGAGCTACATAGATGCCCAAGAATGAAGATGCAGACACCCTTCCCTGCATGGGGCATGCAGCAGATGCTCAGCTCAGGTAGGGCTCAGCAGGTCACCCCAGCTTCCAGCTGAAGAGCAGAAAGTGAAGTGGGGATGAGGGCAGAATGCAAGCAGGCAGGTGAGCTCCCACGTGAGCTTCCAGCTCAGCACACAGTGGCGCTACTGTGTAGCGAGGTACATTAAAGACTCCCAAGACACAGGGCAAAGCTCTCTTTAGAAATGTCTCCCAAAATTTCTTCCCAAGAGTACTAGTAACAAGATACTAGCCAGTAACATGTGGTGATGATGTATTCTGTATCATATGATTATGGGAGTTACAAAGGACATCTCCTTGGTGCAGAACATCTCAGGGATTTTTCCTGTCTTACCAACACATATTAGGTGTATATATTAATTGGGGTCTGTGTGGTATTTCCATATACACATATAGCACCCACTGATGATATCCTTTTAACCCCTGTTCCTCACCTCCATCCCTTCCTAAACTCTAGTAATCACTATTCTACTTTCCAATCTTTTGTTTTGGTTTGTTTTTTTCCTTCATATAGGGAGAAAATATGCAGTACTTGTCTGTGTCTGGACTAATATAATTTCATCAATTTTGCTCCAAATGAGAGGATTCCATTCCCCTTCATGGTCAAATGATGAAGCATTAAGCATATATATACCACAATTTCTTTGTTCATGTGCTGATGAGCACCTATACCTTATACTATGCAGCAAGGCAGGAAACATGGGTATGCAGGTATCACTTTGGTATATTAATTTTTCTTTTTGGATATCTACCTGGAAGATCGCTGGATCACATGGTACAGCTATTTTTACTTTTTCTGAGGAACCTAAAAACTGTTCTCCATAATAGCTGGACTAATTTGCATTCCCACTGAAAGTGTATGCTTTCCTTTTCCTACTTATCCTTGCCAGCATTCATCATTACATCCTTCTAGAAAAACAGCCACTCTAATTTGGGTGAAATGATATGTTATTGTAGTGTTGTATTCCATTTTCCTGATGACTAAAGATATTGAACATTTTTTTGTTGGCCACCTATATTTCTTCTTTTAGAAGTGCTCATTCAGACATCCATTTCCTTTTTTAATGGGGTCTTGGTGTATTGTCCAGGCTGGCCTCACACTTCTGTGACAGTAATTCTACTACTGCCTCAGGCTCATAGGTAGCTAGGACAAGCTGCGTGTGTTACCATGCCCAGCTGCCTTTTAAAACTTGCTTTTTAAAAAAAATAAATTTTTGAGTTTTACATATTCTGGATATGCAGCATGTCAAATGAATATTGGTTAAGTATTTTTTTTCCATTCTGTAGACTCTTTGCTCTGTTGATTCCTTTGCTGTGTAGAAGTGTTTTAGTTTTGATATAATTCTATTTGTCAACCTTTGCATTTGTTTTTGGTGCTTTTGGGGTTCCTACCCAGAAATCATTACTTCCTTTATATCTTGAATTTTCCCTATGTTTTCCTCTAGTAGTTTTAGAGTCCTACATTTAGGTCTCCAGTTTATCTAGATTTTTGTACAGGGTGAAACAGATGGGTCAAGTCTTGGTCTTCTGCACGTGGATATGCATTCCCAGCACCATTTGCTGAAGGGGCTGCCCTTCCACCGCAGTGTTTGGGACATTCTGTTGAGAATGAGATGGCTGTAGATACATGGATTCACCTCTGGGATCTTTATTCTACCACATCACTATCTGTCTGTTTTTACATCAATGTCTTACTGTTTTTCTTATTGTGGCTCTGTAGTATGTCATGAAACAAGTATTTTGACACTTCCAGGTTTGTTCATCAAGAATCTTCTGGTTGCTCTGATGAGTTTAGTGTTTCCAAATGAATTTGAAGATTTCTTTTTTCTAGTTCTGTGAAGAATATAATCGGTATTTTGCTGGGGTTTACAATGATTATCTGTAGGTCATTTTGGGCAGTAAGGAGAGTTCAACAATATAAAGTTTTCTAATCCAAGATAGAATTTTTTCCCCCCAGTGTTTTGTAATTTACATTGCAGGGGTCTTTCACTTCCTTGGTGAATTCATGGATTTTAAATTGTCTTTCGTACCTCCTGGCATAGGACTGCTTTTGTGATTTCTGTCTTGGCAAATTTATTACTGATATACAGAAAAGCTACCGATTTTTGTATATAATCTTTTTATCTTGCTCATTGTAGAATTTATCAATTTTAATCATCTTGTGATTTTTATATATTCTCATCTATGTAGAAAATCATCATCATAAGGTAACAGGGATAATCTGGCTTATTTATGTCTTTCCTTTCTTTCTCTTGCGTATCTGCTCTGGCTACAAATTCTAGTACCATATTAGAGTGGTGAAAGTGGATATCCATGTTTTGTTGCTATTCTTAAAGGGAATGCTTGCAGCTTACTGCACTTATAATAATGTTGGCAGCATGTTTGTCATGTACAGCTTTTATTGTATTGAGATGTGATCCTTCTATGCCTAATTTGTCAAAGCTTTTATCAAATATTTTTTCTGTATCTATTGATATGGTCATATGATTTTTATCCTTCCTTCTGTTGATATGTTATATCACATTTGTTGATCTGCATAGGATGAACTGAAAGAAACCAAGTTGATCCTGTTAAGCGATCTTCTTAGTATATTTTGTTGATGCTTTTCATTTATGTTCATCGGGGATACTGGTTTTGTTTTCCTTTTTGTTGTGTGCTTGTCAAGTTTTGGTAACAGGGTAATTCGGGTTTCAAGGGTGATCTTGGGAAGGCTCCTTCCCAATCTATTTTGTGCAGTAGTTTGAAAAGAGCCTTAGCTCTTTAGAAGTTTAGCAAAAAAACAGCAGCAAAGCCATCTGATCCTGGGATTTTCTTTGTTGATTTTTTTTGTAATTACTGACTGATCAACATTACTTTTTATTGGTATATTCAAAATTTTTATGTCCTTTATTCAATATTTGTAGGTGATATTTTTCTTTTTAGGTCTATTAGTATTTAATATAACTAGGTGCTCTGATGCTAGATACATACAGATTTATAACTGTATTTTCTTGATTCTTTTATACACACAACAATTTCTATATCTACTTGTCTCTTCTCATATTTTCTGTCTTACTATTTGCCACGTAAATGAATAACTATTCAGTTTTCTAAATACTTGGAATGTCATTTTCCAGCCTTTCACTTTCAGTCTCTGTGTTACTTTACTTATGAAGTCATTTTCTTATAGGAAGCATATTATTGGCTTTTTAAAAAAATCGATTCAGCCTATCTATCATTTTCCCCATGATTTACTAGTATGTGGTGATACGTGATGGTTACATTAAAGTTGGGAATCTTGTGCACATGCATGTTACATCAATGATCTTCACCTTCTAACTGGATAATTTAGTTTGTTTATATTCAAGGTTATTACTAATAGGTAAACACTTATTTCTGTCACTTTAGGATATTTAGTTATTTTGCATATACCATTTTTTTCTGGTTTATTTTTGGTTCCTCCTCGCGGTTTACTGTATTGCTAAGAGTTGCCTTTTTTTTTTTTTCCCTATTTCTTTTGTGTATCTCCTATTCTAGCAAGACTTAAATTTCACATCTGGCAATAGGACTCCTTTAGGCTTCTTCTGATCTGGTGTTCACAACTCACTTCTTTTGTTTGCCTTGGAAAGTCTTAGTTCTCGTTCATTTAGGAAGGGCACGGCGGGTGGGGGGTAATAGCAATTTTGATTTGTACTTATTTTGCTTTGGAACTTGTTATTCTATTCCTTTTTTAGTGTCTGCTGAGAAATCTGTTGTTAGTCTAATGAAGATGCTCTTAAAAGTGATACGGTGTCACTTATGAAGATTTTAAACTCTTTGTCTTGGACTTTTGGCAGTATAATTATAATACCATGTGGTAGAAAATTTTTTGGTTATATTTATTAAAGATTTTGTAAGCCTCTTGTACCTAAATGTCTTATTCAAGATTGAGATGTTTTCTGAGTAGAGTATCTATGTTCTTTGGTCAGAAATTCTCATTTTTGGGTATTTGAAAGACGCACGTTTTGTTTAATGAAATCTGAAAGATGTTGAATACTCTCTTCATTGTTTTTATTTTTTTGTATAAATGGGCTATTTCAAAAGACCTATCTTCAACCTTAGATATTCTTTTTTCTTCTTGATCTAGTCTGCTATTGAGGATTTCATTGTATTTTGTAACTGGTTCAATTATTTTCAGGATTTGTGTTTTGTTGTTTTCTTCAAATCTAGCTTTGACAAATTTCTCACTTGCAGCCTGCTTTCTTTATCATACTAATTTAACTGGGTAGGTATTTTTTATTTTTTTTGGATTTCATAGAGTTTTTTTGTAATTATGCTTTTAAATTCTTCATTAGGCATTTATCCATTTCAGTTTCTTTGGAATCTGTTGCTAAAGCGTTACATTCTTTCAAAGGTCTCCTGTTACCTTGTTTTAAAGTGCTTCTTGTGTTTCTGGGTTGAAATATATGAATATATATTTAGGGGTTGGCCTTCTCCCTAAACATCTTTCTTCTGAAGATATGCCTTGTGAATGCCAATTTGTTAGGTAGTGCTGGCTTTAATTCCAGATGGACATGATAGTGTAGTCACCCTGTGGCTTTTTGGCTAGGGTGAGTAGTGAATTTAGGCACAGGGTATACTGTGGAGGGGTGAGACAGTCTCACTGCCTGCTGGCCATACAAGACCAGGGAGGCTTTAGCAGTTCAGGCAGGTGTGGGGCAGACACCAGAAGGTGCAGGGTAGCTATTCTGACAATGTGAGTGGTGGACTCCGTTGGGATTTCCCCAGGCACTGTTTATGCTAGCTCTGACAGCAGCATGAGTCCTTCCTGGCTGTGGCAGGGCCAGCAGTATTAAACAACCTGAAGCCATTTGCTTCTACCAGTTTCTCAAGATCAAGAACTATATATTGTTTAATTTTACTCCTCAATTTTACTCCTCAAGTGCCTACCACAGGTATCTTCAAGTTGGCTTTTTGGGCTCCAAATTCTTTCTCCATTTGGCAAATAAGTCTAATTTTGTTCTTGTTGAATTAGTAACTCTCAAGCTTCCAAGTGTAAATCCAATGAGCAATCTTAGCATACAGTTGGTGCTATGTGAGTGGCAGATACCACAATCAACAAACAGAACAGAAATTAAAAGAGTGCTTTGAAATGGAAACTAGCTTTCTTCATCCTCTGCTTGGAGAAAGCACTGCAAGTGCCGGAACACACTCAGATCTCTCAGGTCAAACAAATCCTGGAGGCAGAGGAAAGAGAGAGCAGCAAAATGAGGGTCCCTGCAGAAGCAGAGGGAGTCAGAAAACAAAAGAGGGCAGTGCTCCACCTTTGTGTGGGAGCAAGCATCAAATCAGAAATTACTCCCAGCTTGGGGTTCAAGACACTGCTAAATGAACTGCAAAGTAAGTCTCTTGAAATCCCCGCCCCCTTCCCAGATGTACACTCTGAAATCTACAGCCTTGCTATGCAGTGCATCCTTTCTGTTGAGGGGCCCTAATGTAATTTGTCTCTGTAAGGTTAGGTCCTCTTTAGGAACTTCCTGAGAGAAGAGTAGTCTTCCAGGCAAAGGGAAGGATAACAGAAGCTCAGCCCGAACTGCTCTGGGTGAATGCTCTCCTTTATGGCACCGACCAAGCCATTTTCTCTTGGGTGTTGAAATCAACAGACCTCTCCATTTGAAGGGAAAGGCTTCTGGCTGCGTGTGATTCAAACAATCTGATGGGCATTTAAATGGATATAAAAGGAACATGAAGCAGAAAATAGTTAATGACAGGCAATAGCTCCTTCTGATGCAGAGAAGAGCATTGGAAAATGATACTTACAAGTTATAAATGAAATGAAACCATTTAATTTTACCATTCTATAATGAATTCCTCATATAAAGTAATTTGCCTGTATAAATAAATGTATGTTTTTCAAATTCCTACTCTGCTCTAGGCAGGTCTAAAAAGTATTCATAATCAGACAGCTTCCATCATGCTTGTTCTGATCAACAGAGCCATCTAATTTTAAGTTCAAATAAATTGTAGAAATTCTGGAAACTAATCCCTTGCAGGCTTCAAAGGAAAATTTCTGATTTCTTATTAGGGAACTGGCCTTTCAAGGAAGAACAACACTATCACATAACACTGGAAACAACAATCAGGCTCCAGCCGGAACAGGTGCAGAGATGCTGCAGTTCACCATGTAAGTGGCTTTATGTCCAAGTGATATGTCTTGGATCTGCCTTTCCATTTAAGGCCACCTGAATCCTACTTAACTGTAATGAGAGGAGTGAAAGGATACAGGTACCCCACCTACAAGGACAAAGTAACTTAGGAGAAGCCAATCTCAAGAGCCTCCAATACTCCCATAGGGGAAGACTTGGTTTCTTTTGGAAGACCACCCGACCATGTTCCTTAGTGTAGGCAATTTGGTATAGGTAGATTTTTGTTATAAGGCTCAGTTCTGGACGTTGAAACGTTCTTAGCAGACTTGTTCTGGCTCAAGAAATGCCTCTAGTCACTCCGACAAACTTTCAGAGGTGGTCTGTGCCTGACAGAGAGCCACAATAGGACTCTGCCCTTCCCACCCTGGGAAGCTAACAGCACCATAACCTAGGAGATTTGGTGCTGGTATGGGACCTTTGGGATATAAGAAATCAACTATAAGTCCCCACAGAATCTGTTTTCAAGGTTCCCTGCATGGCGTAGCATAGGACTGTGCCTAAAAAGTATCTTGTGCTGTTTGGATCTGAAGTGTCCTCCAAAGGCCATGTATTAAAGGCTTGGTTGTGAGCCTGTGCTTTTCTTACCTGGAGAAACCTTTACAAGGCAGGGGTCTATGGAAGGAAGTAACATCACTCGGAATGTGCCTTATGAAAGACTTTTGGGACCACAGCCCTTCTCTCTCCACTTCCTGATCCTTGTGAGGTAAGGAGTTCCTTCTACCACATGCTGTAAGTAATGTGGCCAGGTAGCCATGGCCGGAAACCTTAGCAAGTGTGAGCCAAAATAAAAGAGGAGAGGTTTAAGTTGTTTAGTGCAGGCACTTTGTCACACCAGCAGAAAGGTGACTAACACCCCAAGCTTGGGCAGACAGTCAGCTGCAGCCTGATGACTTCTGTTTTAGTTACTTTCCTAGCTGCCAGGACACAATACCTGACATTCACAGCTTAAGGAGGAGAGGTTTACTTTGGCTCACAGTTTCAGAAAGTCTCAGTCTATGCACAAGGAGGTGGCCTAGCCAGGGACAAGCTGTTCACAGCATGGCAAACAGGAAGCAGCGAGCATGGAAAGGCAGAAGAGCACATATCCTTCCAGGTCATGTCCCAGTGGTCTGCCCCTTCCAGCCGGGCCCCACCACTTAACAGCACAAGGAATGTACAGCTATTCCACACATCCATACACATGAGGCTTTTGGGAGACATTCCAGACCACAACATTTTGTTTGTGCTATATGCCTTTTGAAAGAGCTGGAAGGTATGAAGGTCCTATTGTTTTCATGGAGTTGTCTTTTTGGAAGCCATGCAGCAAGATGCTTTTCTGTGAGATGAGGAAGCAGACTTTCCCTTTAAATAACTGACGTTATGTATACGTTGTCTATCATTCTCAGAGAGGCTAATTTTAGGTGAAGACATGCTACAGAAGGGGACTTCTGAGACATATGCAAGGTTTGCGTGCCCCAGATGAAGTGGCTGAATGGATCCCCGACACGTGGAGGACACTGACATTGGGTTGGCCTTTCAGTCTTGTGGCAGTACTATTAATATACATCCTAAGATGGTAACAGTAGTATCAAAAGTTTTTACTTATATTTTTATAGGTAGTTAAGGGAAGTGCCAGTTCTGGAGAGAAATGCTTCCTCCAACACTGAACAGTGAGTACAGGAGCCAATGACACACTGCAGCCCCAGCAGCAAATGCAATGGAGAGCTACTGATGAGGAAGCAAGGAGAGGCGCCCCAGTGCCATCCACAGACAGCGTGGGGAAGGGCAGTGCAGCTGGGGGTTCAGCATCATCACAGTTAGGGTAGCAGTGGCAGTATGACCTGTTCAAGGTTTACCACATGACAAAGCCTGGATATATGACTGTCACAGGCATCACCTCTCCTCTGCAGGACCATTCTGACCTACTGGCTTCTCCCCCCAGCCGGCCTCTCACGTGCTATTCTCCTCCGGAGGCTCTCCCTCTTCCTGGGCCTTCTCTGGCACACCCTGTATGCCTGCAGGCTGACTTCTTGTTTGTGCTGTTGAGTTTAAGGTAAGGATCTCACTTTATCAATCAACATTTTTCCTCGCAAGACCTTGAACACAACAGGCAGATTGGAATATCTTGTGTTTGACTGAGATATTAAGGACTTCAGTTACTGTCGTTACCTGTCCTTCTCTCTCATTCCATATTAACTCACCCACATACACCTTGGGAATGTGTGAGAGGGAAAGCAAAGAATCTTGGGGTGTCAATTTTGAGCAAGTGAAACTGGTTTTGAGCAAGTGAAACTGGATAAAACCAGTTTTGCTTCTGCTGGCTGGAAATAATATGGTTCTCAATTTCAACAGTGAGCTGTCCTTGTGGCTCTGGGGTTGCTGGCATAACGGCACATTAAATGACTCCATCCTCCACTGGCTCAAACTAGTTTAAGTAGGGTTAGCCTTTACTTGTTCACACTAGCCAGGTTAGATTGTTGATAAAATGGTTCATTTTACTTAAACCAGTTCAATCCAGTTTGAACAGAATCAGTAAGTTCGAAAGCAATGCCACCTAGCCTGAGCCAACTATCACTGATTTGTAGCTGTAAGTGGACTCTGCTGTGTATCAATTTTTCACAAGCTATGATCATATATGCTTTTTCTTATGGCCATTTAAAACAACCTTTTTGTTAAGAACTGTTAACATTCCAGGCAAAGCTTATTTCTACTATCTCAGTCTAATCCTGGGACTAGACACAGAGGGGTGGGATGACATTTCAGAGTACTCAGATCCCCACAGCTGCCCGCTATCCTGCATTCACGTGGCTTTCTCACCTTAATTCTGCTTACTGCTTCCTGGGCCTGCATCATGCGCACATTTTTGGAGGGAGTTTTGTCAGAGAGCAGCTGGGTGGAGCCAAGGTAATTGGCAGCAAAAATGATTCCATCAATCAAGTCTTCAGGGTCACATGGTCCAGGAACTGTAACACATGGAGTGACAGCAGTGAGTGAAACTACCCTGGGCAAGGCTTGCCAAACCCAGATGCACGGTCCCGCCCTATGCTCACTGGTGGCACAAGGTGGGGGAGCCCCTGACCAGGTAGTACAGGTAGCCAGGCTGCCGGTCTAAAGCACGTATGTCTGCCTTTACTCACTTTTCCTTTTCAAATAGAAAGCACAGTTTCTTAGTCACCCCCCACCTCAAAGCTATTTACAGTGAGAAATGATGTGAACATTTACTTAAATATGAAGCATAAAATTTAATGATAAAAGATAGTGTTTCTCCTATAGGACTCTGAGCTTTGATTCTGTGTCTCACCTGGTGGGCTTCAGTTAGATGTTTGCTGGATAAATGGTTAGTAGTAGGCTGTCTTATTGGAAAACATCATTTATATAGCATATTACCTGCCACCCATTCACACCTCCCTCCTTAGAAGATAATGAAAAAAGAAATTTTATAAATTAGAAAAATGGGATATTTGTTCCAGGCTGTCTGGATTCCTTTAACGGCTGCTGATTCCAATTCTGTGAGATGTATTTCCCCACACCATGATCCCATGATGCCAATCTTACCAAATTAGAGGTCATAATATTCAGAACCACCAGTGCCCGCACACAAATTCCAAGAATAGTCACAATTTTCTGTTCTCATTCATAGCCTCACAAATCAAGCCTAAGTTTTAAATATTTTCTACAGAGGCATCTGATTCTAACCTGTAAACTGTAGCTGAAATTAAAACATGCCTGGGACTAATATATGACTTTATATAATAGTTTTACTAGGATACCTTCTTCTTTAATTAAAACTTACTTTGACTTGAAAAATTCAAAATCTGTCGAGACTAAAATACACACATTAACCAACTGTTAAAGCCTCAGCAACTAGCAACAACCTGCTTTTCCTCTTGGAGGGCTAATCTGAAATGGCTTTTATTTTTATCTTTAATCATCAAGCTCATCCCGAGTTTCCACAGCTGCTTCCCACGATAAGCTACTTACCAGGGTACAGACTTAAAATCATCTATTCGTTTTTCTAAAACTAAGGTGGGAGTTGAACCAAGAAGTTAAAAGTAAGGCATTTGTGTAGTAATTAAATAAGGAAGTCTGTTATTTGTCCTATTCTCCATCTTTTTAGGGAAGATTTCTGACAAATGTTCTCAGTAGTACACAGCCCCACCTGCCTCTGCTGCTTATAGAAACTCAGCACAACCTCAAGTTGAGGTGCAAAGCTTGCGCTGAGTTTGGGCCCCTCTGGGCCTTTTACAGAGAACAGCATAGAAAACGGCTCCAGAGACAACTGTGGGGTTAGCTGGCTTTCACAGCCTGGCTCTGCTATTTTGCTAACTGCTTAATCTAAGGCAACTTAACCACTATTGATATTTGGGTTCTCTCATATAGAACATAAGAAAAACCCTCTCAAAATATTAATGTAAGGGCTCCACCTAATTGCACAGGCAGTAATCCCAGCACTCCAGGAGGCTGAGATAGAAGGATCCAATTTTAAGCCCAGCCTGAGTGACTTAGTGAGATACTGTCTCAGAATCAAAAATAAAAATGGGCTGGAGATGTAGCTCAGTGTGAAGGCATTGGGCTTGACACCCAGTACCATTTAAAAATTAATATGAAGATTCAATTAGTACTACATGCAAAATGGTTAGAGTTAAATGTGGACAATTCACACAAACAATAGATGAGTCTTATTGGGAAGGTCTTTTACAGAGGATCAAAATTTTCCCCTAAAGTTGATTCCTACTGAAACAGTCATTAATGGGTGTAGAAAAGGTGCACTGGGCGAGGAAACTTGGCAAATACAATGTGACCAGCACTAAGCTGTACCATCCTGGATGAAACTGAAAGCCTCAACTCCAGCTGCACGGTCACTATCTACATAGTAGGTGAGGCAGGAAGGAGAGTTTCCCAGAGACTCACGGCACTTTCAGTCTAAGTCCTAAGACTGTTAGTTAGCACTGGGCATTAAGTCAGTTTGTGGCAGTTTTCCCCACTGTTTTCAGTACTTCACATGCCCCCAGTGCCGAAAGATTCATGAATGACTCAGTGCTCAATTCTTTTAAGCTCTTACCTTCAACGTAGGTTGGGAATGAAGCCAAGCTTTTTCTTGACTGCAATCAAGACAAAGAGATTTCAAAAAGGGCAAAGCATGATGAAATCTGCATCAACATAGCCAACCATGCAACATGGAAAACAGATAACATCAATGGCATTTGGTAACTAGTTATTGACTCTTTCTGGTTAAGTGCGCATACATGTATGCACTTATTATCAAAGGTTACTTAAACCCCACAACAGTCTTAGGAAATGTCTCATTGACCAAAATTTACAATTAGCAGTAGCAATGAGAAAAGCCCAGTTTATATTCTTAAGGCTATGTTCCATATAAAAAACTGTTGAATATAAAAAACTGTTGATTAGCAGGAGAACCAACAGTAAGATTATACTGAAATTAAAAATTCCCTTGGAGATTTTCTTTGCTACAAGGATCTCTGTGCTGAAAACATGTACTAGACCCCCACTCTGCCTTTTCATCTCTGATTTCTCCACTATACAAATCAGTATTGTGTTTTACCTAACAACATGACAAAAAAGTAAATTTAAAACCTTGGAATTGTAATTACGTAACAGCACTGTTGGAAGGGGACATGATGAGCTAGAGCCTTCTAGAACTTAACAGAGTGGCAGTTCAACACTAGCACTGAGAGGGGCACAAGTTGCCACAGATTTCCTTTCAAAAGCAAGTGCTGCAGACATAACTCCATGTGAGATAAGAGTAGGGATTTGTGCTTCAAATAGTATAATAGTATAGTATAATAGAGCTTGCAGCAGAGTGATACAAGCATTGCAGGAGAGCCTCTGAAATGGGTAAAGGTAGAGCTTGCATGGCCATGTTTTGCACACTCTGGATCTACCAAGTACTACATGTTTGTTTAAATATCTGCCTTTCAAAGAAGGGTTATCGTAGCTCAGCACAGCTGCTCTGTATTTACCTGAGGAGATATACTCTGATTACCTGGTGGGCCCCAGGCCAAGGGTGGGCTGTGTTAAAAGTACTTCCCTATCCTAGTAGTGCACACACAGCTCTTTACTTGAAAACCAGAATGTAAAAGGTTGGGTGATTAGTTATATTATTCTAAAAATTACGGTGTTAATTGTTCTGTGGAAAAAATTGGGGCACTTACAGAAACCTACTTTCAAGACTCTTAATTTAGGGTGACAGAAAATTCAACTGCTGTGCAGTGATCACACAACATACTCCATAGGACAATTGTCCTGTAAATCTATTGTAGATGTGCTTGCTGGGATGAAATTCTCATACCAGAGAAGCTGTATCTCTTGCCTGAAAATGCATTTATGAAAGGTGCACACAAAGTGTAAGCCAGGATCAGTGGACAGGAGGAAAGAGAACTCCAGCCTCCGCAGCATCTCACATTTGTGCTACTTTCCACTTACTCAAGTGAGAGGACAGGTCCAGCTGAGTGCCAACAGCTATGTGTCTCTAGTTCTGATTGGTTTAAGGGAGAATTCTCATAACTGCATGGTATATAGAAACTAGCCTCTTAAAGGCCCAAAGTCTTTATTACTTCCTAAGCACCTCCGAGCACATGGCCCCGATAGCTAGAGCTGTGGGATAACAGATCTGAAATGACAAGTATTTACTCTGCATCATCAAAATGGCTTAGCCATCAGACACATCCAAATTTTAGCAGAAGTTACAGAAGAATTGCTTTAGTCTCTAGCTATAAAAGCTACCATTTTATTTACAGCTACAATGGTGGGCATTTGATATACTCATTTTCTATTCATAAGCTCATGACTAGCTTTCTTTAGTCTCTGGGGTAATAATTTTTAAAAAGTTTTGTGAAATGAAAGAGCCTCTAATTATTGCACACAAACAGGATTTTCATCATTATTTCTAAGGATATGCAGAAACATGTGCCAAGTCTTGTAGGAACTGAGAAACTAACAAGTTTGCCTTACTTATCTGCTGCATAATCAAAGGCTGAATATTCAGATGTCTGATTAGCCTTTGTGTTCTCATGTGTGAACTGAGATGAACATCAGCTGACCACAGCATTGAAGAATTAATAAGGCTGCATTTCAGGGGCTTCAGGCTGAGGTCCTGGGGGGTGGTGGGGAAGGGTGTCATATGAAACATGAGTGGAGCCTACAGGCTGACAGTAAGAATGGCACACGAGCTACCTGGTCTATGCAGTCTGTTACTGACCTATAAGCACCCTCCCCTTTAAGGGGTAGCAAAGCCTGGTAGTTAAAGAGTATGGGCCCACAGGACTTCTGGATTCAGATCCTGGATGGTCACTCATGAACTCTGTGACATCAGTTTAAGTTACTAAGTGACAGGTGAGGGTAATGATATCTACATCACAGAACTACCTTAAGGAGTCAATGGGATACTATCTGTTATTTCTCAGCTGGTGTCTTGAACACTGTGAGTGCTTAATCACTCATTATGCCTATTGCTGTTATGTCATTTTATGTGTCCTCTACCCATCTTAGTGGTCTGAATGGGGAGGACCAGGAGAAACCGAGACCTTCAAACTCCTAAGAGCCTAGCATTTTAGAATAAAACAAAGGACAGTATGTTTCCATTGTAAATTCTAATGTTAGTTCGTTAGTGTATTTCAGAGACAATCTCCTATGTTTAACATGAACAGATTAATAAAACTATGCTTCTTGGGGCTGAGGACATAGCTCAGTAGTTAATGCTGTTGCTTAACAAGCACAAGGCCCACGGTTCTATTCCCAAAGTAAGTTGGGTATGGTGATGCTTGCCTGTAATCCCAGCACTTGGAAGGAAAACTGCCACGAGTTTGAGGCCAGCTTAGGCCATACAGTAAGTTCAGGACCAGCCTGAACTATAGAGCAAGTCCCTGTCTCAAAAACAAAAAACAAACAAACAAAAAAACTTATACACACACTTTTCACTCACATGAATTGTATGTGTACTCTGATACTTCAGGGGTAAACTTACACAAAGACTGTCTTTATGAGTGACTGCCCAATCAGTTTGAAACAGATGGGTTATCTTCCACTGCATTTAACAAAATTATCGCAGAAAGAGGGAACATAAGAAAATCACTTATTCTGTGGTTTTCCTCTTTAACACATCAATACTTGGAGAGAGCTGAGCACACGCACAGGTACTGAACAAGCCAATACATACCTGATGCTGGGTGACCTATAGGTAGTGTTAAAGGACACTGGTTATTAGAGAAGGCCCCGAAATCTCACAAGGAGCAAGTAGAATATTCTCACATACTCAGTGGCATAGCTTGGTGGGTTGACTGTAACTTCTCCAAAAGGGATATATTACAGTAGCCCCTAGCTATATGTGGCCATTAGAATGAAAAATTCTCTTCCTCTTTCTCCCAACCACATTTCAAGGGCTAGACAGGCACAGGAGTGTAGTGACATACGCTCTATCCATATGCACAGACACACACTGGTCAATACGGAAGTAGAGTTCTCCATCTGCACAGAATGTTCTCTTGGACAGCACTGCTTTATGGAGAGAAAGGGTGCTCCCTCGTGTGGCCTGCTTGGACAGTCAGTGTGAAATAAAACCATACCCTAGAGAACGGCGTCATGTGGTTAAGGCTCTTAGAAAAGATACAGCCCTTGGGCTCAAAATAAATGGACTCTTTAAAAAAATCATTTCATAAACCACTGGGCAAATGCCAATCTAGGATATTGAAACACACTACTGCACTGAGGAAGGATACTTATGCCTGGAGCTTTTGATGTCTCTGTTCAGTGCTGTCCAACAGAGCTGTCACCTGGCCTGTAAAATACAGTAGCCACTACCTAGAAGCTGTTACTAAGTACTTGAGGTATAGTGTGTCTGAGGACACGAAATTGTGATTATGTCTAGTGACTACCAAGTTGAATGGTGTGGCTTTAACAGATAAATTGCACGCTGGAGGTGAGAAATCAGGATTTTCTTCCTCAAAGTACTTTGGAGGAGTTGGGGGCTGGGAGAACAGTATCAGAATAAAGCAAACCAGGCCGATGGCTTTGAAAACAAAACAATGCCCTACCTCTTTGTTTGTAGAGGCTTCCGCGGGATCACTGGGATGAAGGGGTGTACTTGATGACTCTGCACCCAGGGGTGAGGAGCTGCCAGGAGACGGAGACTAGAACACAATCAAGAGGACAGACAGCAGTGAGAATCCAAGTGACAGGGGAAGGAGACAGGCAGAAAGGGCCACCTCACTGGGGGAAGACCCCTTTGAAAAGAGCTGCCAACTGCAGAGATCAGACCTAGGGTGCTCAAAGCTCTTTTTCAATTCCTGCTCTATCTTCAAAGGACTTTTATAGTGGTGCATTTTTAGGAGGAAAACAAACTATGGAAAAAACTATCAAATTTAAAGTTCTAAGTATATAGAACTATAGTTATTACACAAATAGGTTTAAACTATTTCTTCGTGAAAGATACAAACACATAGGTTGTCAAATGTCTAACAAGACTGCCTATCTGTATGGTGGCATATGCCTGTAATCCTTGTACTCTGTGGGCTAGCTCATCCTGCACCTGGACTACATGGTGATACCCTGTCTCAAAACCAACCAACCACAAAAACTCTGCCCACAAAGAGTCAACTGGGACTTATTTTGGTGATTAGAAATCACATAACCTGTATCTTACTAGTCCATTCAAATTTCAAACAAATCAGAGAAGTTGCAGCCTCCAAACCACACTATTTACTGCTCTGGATGCTCGTCAATGGATCACAAAAGGTGCAGAAGAACAGGTTTGGGAGCATGGTCTCCCCATTAGGGAGACCCAACTGAAAGGGAATATAAAACCCCAGGTCAGTGCACAAAACATAGCAGGTGAGCAAGTGACCAAATAAAGCAAGGAAATACAGGGATGGGACAAATGTAGGCTCTGTTAACATGCCTGGACCATTGGGAACATTTCTGTGTGCTCCTCAAATCTTGGGAGATGATGAAAACCCTCCACGGAGCCACAAAGATGCTTAGCAATTCTGCAGTGACGGCCCTCTGAGAGCAACAATGGAGTGCTTCACAGTTTACGAATGATGTCTGACAGGCCTAAACCACAGACAGAAACTACACGGGATGTATCCTCTCAGGAAGTGCAGGGATGTGAGAGAGCCACTGCAGGTATGTTCCAGGCAATGGAAGTGAAATAACAGTTCTGTTTACTCAAGTCTGCAATGGATCTCTTGAGACTGGCCCCCTGGAGATGCAGAGGCAGAAAGACAGCAACAATGCCTCTCATGGCAGGGACAGTGTACTACACAGCAACAGCGCTGGGGCAATGAGCACACAGACGGCAAAGAGACCAGTGAATGTCATACGGAATTAACGTCTTTGCTGAAAAGTCTGAGTTATAAGAAATATAGGGTGGAACGGCGTTAACCAAAAGTAAACCTGGGGAAATGCATGCAGACCAGGAAACTGCACGGTGCCGGCCCACAGTTGTGAGACCTGGGTTTGTTTCCTTGAACCCTCATATACCATTCCAGGCTGGGAGGTGAGGACCAATGAGCTCTCTAATAAATATTCACTGGCAGAAGTCAGACCCTGCAGCAAAGTCAAGGGGGAAGGCCCAGGGTAGCAACACACATAAGTACTCTATGGGTCCTGGTGGCAGTAAAGCAACCCTGCCTTTAAAAACAAGCACAGAGAATTTTTTGCTCGGCACCCAAGATATCTGGCAGGTACTTGCTGATTTAGCAACTGTGTAGCCTACTCAAGATTAATGTAAGAAACTGTAAGAATTTAATGCCTTTTAATTTCCCCTATTTTTCTCTTCCCTTGGTATTTACAGCCTGGTATTTCCCCTCCAAGTAAGTTTCTTTGTCACAAAGATTTTAAGGGTCTAGTCCTCAGGAAAATAGTGCTGTTGGATTATTTAATTGCTTGGTTTCTGGGCTGTGTAACATCATTAAAAAAATATCCTTTTAAGAGTCCTGTATTTCCTATTTATTTTCTCCTCCACTGTTCAAAAGTAGATTCCTTACATCCTTCTGGGTACAGGATCGTTCTAGGATGGTGTGAGAAGACATATTACTGGACAGTGGGTGGGATTCAGGGAGACAGAGTTCAGACACCACATGACCAGTGCAGGCTGCTTTCTGGGAATGAAGGCAATGAAGTTTGTGGAGCTGCCCAGCTTACAAGGGCTCTCCTGGACTGACACCATCCTCATCACACAACAGACCTCTAGGCTTCTGCACGTACACACGCTCATCTGTCAAGAGCTCTTAGGGGGCAGGGATTTTTTTGCCTCCATTCTCATAAACCAAGTGCTAGTCTTGGGTCTTGTAAACAGCAGGCATTCAACAAATGTAGGTACCACGTAAATGATCCACTGGCATTTTTAGCTTTACAGTTTTCACTTTGCATGGCAAGCAGGTATATTACAGGTCCACCCACTGCTTTCTTAAATTATTTTTAAGCAATCAATGGTAAATCCTCTTCCAGTAAAGTTTTGCTATGAAGAGAACATTCAATCTGCATTTAGAATTAGAGAAATGGTCTCTACCTGTGAAGATTCTAACCTGAGCTCCAATGAAGCTCTTTTGAAAGACAGCTGTCCTAAAACAAGGGGACCCCATCTGGTAAAGCTACAAATCATATGCTGTTGTTGATCAAGCTGAGAGCAGACAAGTATCTTCACACAGACCCAGGCCAGCAGAACCAAAGCAGAGCAGTTCAAACGCCTGCTTAAAAACTCTTTGCCAATCTGCCCCTACTTCCCCCCAATCCCTCATATACTTTTAAAAGTGAAGAGAAATTAGGCAATACTTTTTACTTTCAAAGACATGATGGAGATAACATGTAATCAATACATCTGAGAGAAAAAGTTAAGGTTATCACCACGTTTCTGTCTGGGGTTTTAGGCAGAAATATGTGATGACAGTGGCCTGCAGGATACCGGACTACTGGGTAGCTATTTAATCTTGAGAGTGAGGCTAAGGTTGGGAAGCAATATAGACTCATAATTCACAAAGAAGGAGGCTAGAAAGTCTCCTTCGTCTCAAATCCTATGTTGGCTGATGCCATAGCCCATCTATGCTCACCCACCAGGACATGGGAAAATCCTGCCCTGTTCTATGGAACTAGTACCATAGCTGCAGGTCCCATACCCCCAGCATTTGCCACATTCATCCTGAAGGACCTGTGGCTCAGGAACTGGGGCTAGCAGTGCCACAACAAATGGTATCACCTCTGCTTGCCCAGAGAGATCTGGGACATCCTCTCTGTACTCTGCACCACTGAAATTGAGACAGCTTTTGACAGCCTCAGTGCCAGTAAAGCGTAAGGACACAGACAGGGAACCTATTTTCACTGTCAGGTCATATAACGCTGCTGCTTCCATGAACTGCTGTTGACCAGACTACCGAGGCACTCACAAACACTGCTGACTTCAACAAAATGAATAAATTGGAGACGATGCTTTTGAACTTCTTTATAACCAAACCTAAAGCATCTAACCACTGGCATCCTATATCCCATCTAAATAAAAACATAATAAATTTGGAGAATGAACATGAAATCTGATTAGCAGATATCAACGTGAGGACAGAAGAAGTAAGAAAGATCACATGACACCTCTAAATGAAACAGGTCTCCAGGAACAGATCTCAATTTAAAGAAAATATACAAATGCCTGGAAAGGAATTTAAAAATAAATAAGAAAAACAATTCAGAATATGAGTAAGGAATTTGCCAAAGACAGGGAAATCACAAAGGAGAATCAGAAATCTTAGAACTTAAGAAGCTTCGGTCAGTGAAAAGAAAAATACAAAAAAGTTCTCACAACAGACTAGATTAAGTGAAGAAGCAAGAATTTCAGAACTTGAGGATGGGTCTCTTGAATTCAACCAGTAAGATTTCAAAAAGAAAAGCAAAATGCGTGAGACTAATGGGATATTTTTAAGCAACTAAATATTCAAATTGTAAGAAAGCAAGAAAATGAAGGAGAAAGGCCCTGAAAGCTTACTTAAGAAGAGAATTGCTGATGATTTCCCAAAATTTCAGTGTGATGTGGCCATCCTGATACAAGAAATTCAAAGGATTCCAACCACATCCAACCAAAGCAGATCTTTACTCCGATATGTTAAAGATAAAACCTTAAGAAAAGTGTCAAGTCATATGTGAGGTAAAGCCCATCAGGTTTACAGCATATTTCTTAATAGAAACCCTACAGACCCCACAGGATAGAACCCTTAATAGGAACCCTACAAAATATAAAAGGTAGACCTGGATGTGGTGGCACACGCTTAACATCGCAGTCACTCAAGAGTCTGAGACAGAAGAATTGCAAGTCAAGGTCAGCCGGGGCGAGTGAGACTTTGTCTCAATGTAAAAGAAATTAAAACAGGGATAGAGTTGAGCTGTGGGGTACTTCCTTAACATGCATAAGGCCCACCGTTCAATCTCCAGCATCGCAAAAACTAACAAAATCCAGAAATTAAAAAAAAAAATCCTCTGCCAACCAAGAAAATCAAACCCAGGAAAATTATCTTTCAAAACTAAAGAAGCATTAAGGCTTTCTCAGAAACTGAGGGAATTTGCCCCCATCAGATCAGTCACATAAGAAATACTTAAAGGAAGTTGAGTATGGTGACACACACCGGTAATCCTAGTGAGGCAGCAAGATGGTCAAGGCCACCCAGGGCTATATAGCAAGACCCTGTCTCACAAAAGAAAAAGCCTTACAAAACTACTGATGACTACAAATAAAAGGTCAATAATTATCACCAGGAGAACACCGAATCTATAAACTCACTGCAAGAGCAAACATACAAAAAAAGAAGAGAATCTAACCTTAGTGTGACCAAAAATTACCAAATAAAAAACATTTATAATGAAACTGCTGAAAAGGAGCAAAAAATACAATTAGCCAAATGACAGGTGAAAGTTCATACCTGTCAATAATCCTGAATATAAATGGTTTAGGTTCATCAATGAAAAGAAAACAATTCATTGAATAGATTAAGAAAACAAGACCCACCTATTTTCTGCTTATAATAATTTCACTGATAAACATACAAGTTAAAAGTGAAGGGATGGAAATATATATATCACACAAATGGGAAAAATGTATATTTATATTGAATAACACAGACTCCCAATTAAAACTATAGAAAGATACAAGTCATTTGAATAGAAATAAAAATTAACAAGAAGATATAGCAATTGTAAACATGCACTCCACTGGGGCCACTCAAATACATAAACATAGTAGATCTAAAGAAATAGACTCTAATACAATTATAATAAGTACTTTCAAACCCCATTTTATTCAACAGACAGATCACCCAAACAGAAAATCAACAACTATCTAAGCTGAACCATACTAAAATCAAATGATCTAACAGACATTTATAGAACCTTTCAGAATACATATCCTTACATAAGCACCTGAGGTACTCTCCATAAGATGGTAATCCACAAATTGTGCTTTACTACACTTTATAAACTGAAATAGTGTTATACACTTTCTCAGACAACGATGAATTAAAAACTACAAATCAACAAGAAATAAAATGGAGAGTATACAAATACATAAAAATGGAAAAACATACCCCTAAGTGGCCATGGGCAATGGAAGAAGCAATAAAGAAAAAAAAATCCTTCTGGAAACTAATGAAAAGTACAATACAATATATGAAAATTTGTTGGATACAGCAAAAGTAGCACTAAGGGGGAAGTTGATAGGAATAAATACATGCATCAAAAACTAGAACGATCTATAAAAAATAACCAAACAACTTAATAATGTAACTCAAAGACATAAAAAATAACCCAGCCCAGCAATCCTACCACTCTGGGAGGCTGAAGCAAGAGGATCACAAGTCTGAGCTCAGCTTGGGCAATTTAGCAACTTAACGAGGCCATCTCAAAAATAAAGAACTGCGTAGGTAACTCAATGCAAAAGCCCTGTATTCAATTCCCAGAAAAAAAAAAAAAAAAGCAAGAACAAACCAAACCCGACGTTAACAGAAGAAATAAAGATCAGGACATTAATAAATATATAAAAAGGCATAACACAAAAATATCAGCAAAATACAAACTGTAAGTTTGCTGATATTTCGAAAGGATAAACAAAACAGACAAATCTTAACTAGACTACCATGAAAAAAAGAAGACCCAAAGTAAATAAATAAGACAATAAAAGGAGAAATTACAACTGATGCTACAGAAATTCAAAAGATCATAAAAAATTACATGCCAAAATTGCAAAACCTAGAAGGGATGAATTCCTGAACACATACAACTACCAATGAGAAGAAGCTGAAAATCTAAACAGACCAACAACTGAGACTGAAGCAAGTAATTATTTCCCAGCTTAAAAAAAAAAAAAAAAGCTCAAGGCCTGACAGCTTTATTGCTGAATTCTATAAAATATTTACAGAATTCTAATTCTGAAACTTCTCAAAAAATGAAAAAAAACTTGGTTAAATTCTCTTTAGAAGACCAGCTTTACTCTGATATGAAAACTAGACAAAAATACAGCAATGAAAAACAACAGACCTATATTGCAGATAAACACAGATGCAAAAATTCTTAATATGAGAAAAATGAATTTAACAAAACATCAAAAAATCATACCATGATCAGGTGGAATTTATCCTTGAGATGCCAGGATAGTCCAACACACACAAATTAATAAACATAATACAACAAATCAACAGAATGAAGCACAAAAACCCTGTGACAGTATCAACAGATACAGAAAAAGCACTTGATAAGATTCAATATCTTTTTATGACAAACTTAAAAAATCAGGCATAGAAATAACACTGTTCAAAATACTAAAGGTACAGTATAAAAAATCCAAAGCTGATACTATACTAAATGGGGAAAACCTGGAAGTATTTCCGTTAGGACTAGGAAGAAGACAAGGATACCTACTTTTACTATTACTAATATATTACTAGAGGACTCAGCAAGAGTTAGGCAAAAAAAAAAAAAAAAAGGAAAGGTAACCAGATTGAAAAGAAGTTAAATTATCTTTGCTTGCAGATGACATGACTGCTACACATACAGACACTACATATTGCATCAAAAATTGGATGGAAATTAAAAACAAATTCTGTTAAGTTGCGGGATACAAAGTACACATGCAAAAAAACCCCTTTTACACCAATAACGAGTTTGCTGAAAAATTAAGAAATTCCATTTACAATAGCTACAAAAGAAAAAATATATAGGAATAAACTTAATATGAAAGTTCTGTACCATAAAAATTATGGAGGCCATAGGTATTTTATAGATTCAATGGAATCCCATCAAAACACCAATGACTTTTTTCACAGAAACAGAAAAGCAATCTTAAAACTCATATAGAAACACAAAAGACCCAACATAGCCAAAGTATTCTAAAGAAAGACAACATAAACACTGGAGACATGAAAATATGTGACTTGAAAATTACTGTGGTTTGGCTCTGGAGTGTCCCCCAAAAGTCTCATGTACTTTAATGTTATGTATTGTCTATGGAACCATGTGCTGTTGGTGGACTGGGGTCTGGTCTGGAGGGGTGGATTACAGTTAAGTTAGGATTAAAGGTGTGTAGTGGCCACACCTTACACACCTGGATGCAGGAGGGGCTGATCACTGGGCTGAGACCTGGAAGGATATATAAGCTGCCTCCTGCCTTCCTTGGAGGACTAGGACTGGGACTTGGACTGGTCTCAACTAGTCTCAACTTGCCTGCCTATTTGTGATGTCCTGAGAAGCTGCCTCCACCTGTCTCCACCACGTACTCTGATTACTGCTAGTGGCCCCTGAATGGATTATGACCTTCTCAAACTGTGAGCTAAAATAAACCTTTCCTTTCTTAAATTTGTGGGTGTCGAGTATTGAGTCACAGCAACAAAAAAGTAACTAAGACAGAAATATTATGCAGGGCTATCATAACTAAAACAGCATGGTACTGGCATAAGCATAAACATGTAATTAGAACAGAACAAGACCCAAAAATTAAACCATGTTCATATAACCGACTGATTTCTGACAAAGGCACCATAAGCATACAATGGAGAAAAGACAATCTTTGAGTAAATTATGCTGGTAAAATTGGATGTGCATATGCCCAGGAAAGAAACAAAGAAACAAGATCTCTCCCTCTCACCATTTGCAAAAATCAACTCAAGGTAGATCAGAGTCTAAATCTTAAAACCAAAAGTATCAAACTATTACAAGAAAATATTGGGAAAGTACTTCAAGACATTGGGATAGGCAATAATTTTTAGACAGGATTGTAAAAGAACAGGTAACAAAAGCAGAAATAGACAAATAGGATTACAGCAAACTAAGAAGCTTCTGCATAATCAAAAATATTTTATAGAATAGGGAAATAATCCACAGAACATGAAAACAGTATTTGAAAATGGTTCATCTAACAAGGCACTGGCATCCAGGATATATACGAAACTCAAGAAGCTGAACATCAAAGATCTAACAATCCTATTTAAACATAAAGGACCGAACAGATACTTCTCAGGAGAAAACATACAAGTGTCCAATGAGTACATGAAAGAATGCTTAGTTTCACTAATCATAAAGAAATGGAGAACAAACCACACTGCAATCTCACCTCAGGAGAATGGTTATTATCAAAAAGAAAAAATTAAGAATGCTGATGAGGATGTAGACAAAAAGAAACTCACATTTTTGATTGAATGTGAATTAACATATCTACGAAGGGAAATAGTATGAAGAATTTTCAAAATCCAAAAATAGAACTACCATATGATCCAGCAATTCCACTACTGGGTATACATCCAAAGGAGATGAAACCATTCTATCAAAACGACACCAACACTCTCACATTTATTGCAGACTACTCACAATAGCCAAAAATATAGGATTGCCCCAGAAGCCCTTTAGTAGGTGAGCCGATAAAGAAAACGTGGTGTATTCACACAATGAAAAGCCATTCAGCCACAGAAAGAATAAAATCCTGTTATTTGCAGCAGAAAAAGGATTAGAGGTCATGATGTTAAGGGAATCAGACAGACACAGGAAGAAAAGTACCCCATGTTCTCATTTGTGGAAACCAGCAAGTCAGTCTTCTCAGAGATTAGAATAGAATAAGGGTCACTAGAGGCTGGAAATGGCCAGGGGCGGGGGGACAGAAAGAAGTTCAATCAGGGGTATAAAAACCACAAGCAGGTTCTACTTTAGCACAGTACAGTAATTAATATAATCTATGATACATTTCAAAATAATTAGAAGCACATGAAATTCCCGCCATATAAAAATGGTTAGCTGCATGGAAATGCTCTTTACTCTGATTTGTTATACTGTATAAATGTAGTGGGTTACCGTAATGCACCCCATAACCACGGAGTACAAATATTGTGTGTAAAAAATAAAATACATGTACATAAATACATGCGCAGTAAAAATATATACATGCACATAAAGTGGCACACAAAAATAAAATGTTGATGATTCTAAGAATATTGTTATCAAATATCCATTGTCATCCAAGTGCATTTTATCATACTTGCAGATGTAACTCTGCTTAGATGGGAAGGACTGTGGCCAACATTCCTATTGGGATCTTTGTAAAATTGAAGAGTATGATTCTTGCTAAAATTCTACTTTGCATTTTTTCACCTACAATGCAGAATGAAAGGGCCAAAAAAAAAAAAAGGAAAGAAAAGAAAAGAAAAGTGCTCTAGTTTTAAAAGGTCTCCCAAAATTTCATTTAACAGAAAGTTAATCACCAATGTAATAGTGTTGAGAAGTGTGGCCATTATGAGGTGATTAGGTGAGGGGTACTGCCCCTACGGACAGATGAAGTGGTCATTATGGAAGTGGGTTACTTAAACGAGGCAGCTTGGCCCCCTTTCTGTCTTGTACATGTGCTTTTGTCCTCTGTCTTGTTATGACGGCATGTAGGTCCCTGGCAGACTTCCCAGCCTCCTGAACAGTGAAGCAAATAAACTTCTGTTCTTTATAATTACCCAGTCTATGATGGTCTGTTACTGTGGCTGAACATGGACCAAAACCAAGAGATAAATGGGAAAGGTAGTGATAATAATAGAAGTGCACTGAATAAGAATAAATAAAATATCATTAGGGAGGCCCTTAGAAAAAAATGAGTCTGCCCTTAAGTAAGCTGGCTGAAAAGTTCCTCTTTACAATTGAAAAGATCCCCCTCTTCCCTCCTGCAGCCCTGAAAGCTGCAACAGCCTCATGTACATTGAGGAAGATTCTTTCACTGTGTGATTTGATGGGGTTTTTTGTTTAAATAACTGCCTGCAAATTACTATTACTACTACTACTACTACTACTACTACTACTACTACTCCTCCTCCTCTAGTCTAAGAATCTGCATAAATTAGAATTACAACTAACTGGCTGTTCATCAAAAGATAAACTACGGTTATGGTTATAATTGTTAATAACATTTTTCAAGGTGAAGTTCTAATTGGACCCCTTCTTTTACATACTTGAAACAGTATATCCTTGTTTTAAGTGAATTTTAAGTTGGTTGTTGAAGATCTGCTTATGCAAAAATCTTCAAAAGATTCTCTTTTCTCTTTTTTCCCCCCTCTTTCCTATTGTTTCCTTCCTTCTTTGTGGTACTGGGGGCTGAGCCAAGGGTCTTGAGACAATGCTACATCTCCAGCCACTTACTAATTTTGAGACTGGATCTTGCTAGGTTGTTAAGTAATCCATGCTAGGCTTGCACTTGTGATATTCCTGCCTCAGACTCTCAGTGTTGGAATTAGAGCCCTGTATCAATGGATTCAGTTTGCATGGATTCTTTAGAACAGTCTGCCCTATGTGATTCAATTAACTGACATGACAGACATAAACAGAGCATCTGAGGGCAGAGGAAGGGGCAGTCACCTAGACTGCTGGGCTAGAAACACCTCCAGTGGAGGAAACAGAATCCATTGCTGTCACAGTGCCCAGAACAAAGTCGATTGGTTGGCTGAAGGAAATCAATTCCTAAGACACTGGCTTTATTTATCAAAGCCACCCTGGATCTGGCTGTCCTATACTGGGTGTTCATTTTCAAAACATAGTGTGATTATAGAGAATACAAGTTACATTCCTAATGTGAAAAAGACTTGGATGTTTTAATTTTATGTTATGGCCAAACAGGCAAACTTATATTTTTGAAGTATTGGTCAGCTTTCCTGTTGCTGAGACATAATAACCCAACACCCACAAATTAAAGGTTTAACTTGGCTCATGGTTTCAGAGGATTTGGTCCATGATTGGTTTGTTCCATGGCAGAAACATCACAATGGAAGGACGCTTAATTCAGTAAAGCAGATGATCAATGCCAGAGAGAAGCCAAGGACCGTATATACTACTCAAGGTCATATTTCTACAAATCATCCAGACACATTTAGAAATATGTTTTGCTTTTCCCTCAGGCAGCTCCCACACCAATCAAGACATCACAATTAATTATTAACCTTCACATTGTTTCAGAACAGTAAAGTGGTTAAACGGCCA
This sequence comes from Ctenodactylus gundi, assembly GCA_004027205.1. NCBI lineage: Eukaryota > Metazoa > Chordata > Mammalia > Rodentia > Ctenodactylidae > Ctenodactylus > Ctenodactylus gundi. Next base: position 273,060 of record PVKB01001452.1, on the reverse strand, counting down.
ACAGCCTGTGACTGGCTCTATAACCTTCTCTGACCCCAAGCACGTAGCCCATCCTTCTCATCTTGAGAAATGGGGAAAAACAGTACCTGGGCTGGCATGAGGACTAGTTGGTGATAACACACTCTAGTGGCCTGGATATACACAAAACACTACAAAAATTACTTTGCCTCTCTAGGAGACCAGTAGGCCAATACACACTCATGAGGATTTTTTTTCCCATATCATTTCCTTCTTTATTAAAGTTTCTTTCATGAGCAAAATAAAAAAGCAAACAGAGGGCTGTATAAGAGTCTAGCTAATTCATTAAGTCCCAACCCTCCTGATGGCATGTTAGTCAGCACAGCTCACTACTAGCTGAGACTGGGAGTATGCTGGGCCCAATTTCTGTCATGTCCACCACCTTCTGTGCAAAAAGCTTTTCTGGGATATGCCTTGAGATGAATGTCATTACAATGACTGACTTACAAAAGGGAATCATGAGCACCTGATTTGTAGCACAGCTCACCCATGACCCTGCTACCCTGCTGACTAAGGTACCTGGTAGAAGACCCCAGGCAGCTCTAGGCAGCCCAATGGGTCCAGTGAATGCTATTTTTTTCTCCAAAGAAACTCAGTGACAAAAATTCACTGGAATGAAGAATAGGAAAATATTTAAAGATTGTACAGCTTCACCAAATCCATCTGCGACTGAGCTATTTACTAACTGCAGATATGCAGAATGACTCCCTGAACCTGAGAATAAGGTGCTTGTATTTATAAAATACAAGGGAGAAAGTGAGGCACAGTAAGAACGGTGCAGATAAAATGTGTGCGAGTAATTCCTGGGCGGCGGGGGGGTCCTCTCACTTAAGAGAACTGGGAAGAAGCATGCAAGCAGCAGCCTCTGGGCGGCCCTTTCAAGGTCCCCCTTTTCGGTGACCAAGCATCTCACAATAGCACGTGAGACTAGTGCGGAGATCATGAACCTTCTTCATCAGAAACCTCCGGCTACGTACTAGTTACTATTACTGTCATTTTAAACAGTTTCAACAAGTTCTGAGCAAGATGACCTCAATTAGAAAGTTTAGTCTTTCTTCCTTGTTTATATAATAAATCCTACACTACCTTCCCTTATGGAGCTCCCAGGTCTGTCTTAGTTCCTTCACAGCTCCTTCCCTCGTTTTCACTCTCCATCAAGACAAGCGGAGCCGCTCCTTATCCTAGCATGTAGCCCACGCATTCCTGCTCAGTGCTTCCACCCTGCTCTTCTGTGAACCTCACATGTTCCTGAGCCGCCGGTATTACCCTGTTCATGGAGCCGTCCCAGTTCTCATGAGAGGTCCTTTCCAGCCAGAATTACCTGCATCCATTTTATCTGCACCATTCTTACAGTGCATCACTTTCTCCCTTGTAGCTTACAAAAACATAATACTAAAGGATAATAATTATGCATTAATTACAACCAGGAAGACACAATTTATGAATCATTTCCATGATTCCTCCTCAAGTGCCTTCTTCAGAGGCCCTCATAAAATATGCAATAGGAGCTCAATACATGCATTGAATGGAAAGAGGCGTAAGACCTATCTTACATCAAAGGAAAAAGGAAATGAAAAATAGTTTCAGGTAACAGATCAGTTGGGAACACACCTAGCACTGCCATTAGCTGTTGGTGCCCAGGTGCGTGTCTGCCTCTCTTTCTTCACTTGTTCTGGGTCATACGCCACCTGGTCTCTCTGGGAACAGTGCATCCCCATATGATTAGGATAGTGGAGTGGACAGGACAGAATGGTGAGCATGAGTGTTTTCAAAGGTGACATTCATGTGCACTGTAGCTGACCAGTTGATCATTTCTTTTCAGCCTACATGTTCTGATTCTGCTGCTTTTTCTACATGGGATTTCAGATGTGATATCTAGAGCAGGCCAGGGCACAGGCACTAGTTCTGGTATTCTTCATTTTGAGGCTGTGTGAGGTTTAAGTTCTGGCATCCTCAAATAGCTTTTTCATTTTTATTTCTTGGTTATTTGGCTTTATTCCTTTTCTCAAAGAAGTATATATTGTTTCTCTGTCTAAGTTGCTCTAAATTATCCTTATTTCATGTTAGCATTATTTCTAAGAACCCAAATCTGGTTAATTTTTTCTTACCCCAAGACATGTGTGCACTTCTGAAAATCAAAACTGGTTAAGAAATCCATAATTACTCACTCTCAAACTGTATTATCAACAGACATTTGTACCTCCTTAATGTGGTGAAGTAGGAAAGTCAGTATAGGCATTGTAGGAGGATAACTATGTCATTAAAATGATAATAGTCTCAGCTTAATGAGGTGTTTTATATATACATTTATAATGGATTTAATTTACATCAATAGAGCAATTTGAGATAACTGTCAGTTAAAGGATTCTAGCCATTTCTGTTCTCTTTCCCACAGGCAAAGCCCTCCCACCCCCAGCTGCACACCAGCTTAACTTCTGTAAAAGCTGTAAGGAGAAACCCCCAGCCTCTTGAAACACCAGGAATCCTTGCCCAGCAGCAGTCTGTTCAGAGGCCAAGGTTATCATTAGAACCACACAAGTAATTCGTTTCGCCACCATCAGAAGGATGCTAAGCTTTGGAAACTGTATTTTCAACAGGATGTTAACCAGTTAACCATAAACCAGAGTCATCAGTGTAAGGATGAAATAGCTTATCATCTGATAAAGCTCATCTGTAAGGTTACCTTTCCCCCTTTTAAATGGCCTCACTGTATTTATTTGAAATGCATTACAACTTGGACAAATGAGGGAGCCTTTCATTCACTTTGATTTTAGATCCTTTTATTCCTGATGGCCTTCCCACGCTTTCATTCCCAGGCTACTAGGCCTATACGCTCAGCAGGAAGAAAAACCAGTCACTGTCAACTCATACTAAGAGAAGCAACGAGGAGCTCACCAATTGCTGTACTAACACGATACCTGTTAAGAATGGAAGCAGCTGCCATTTTCCAAGAGCTGTCTCTGTGCCAGGCCCTCTACAAAGGCACATCATACCCATTACCGCACTTGTTAGCAAGACACTAATCACCACACACTTCACTAGCATTACAGAAGCAATGACACAGCATGGGGGCAGGGAACAGGAGGCCACGGGGTCCAGGGCAACTCACTTACTAGATGTGCAGAGTCAGAATGCGACTGTGATGAAGAGACAGCAATGAACTACCTTTCTAAGCGACCCAACGGCCTCTTCTCACTCCAGGCCTCAAGGACCTCTCACGCTGCAGGCAAATCTGATTATGTTACCACCACGCTGGGTGATGCCCACTCTCCCCACTTAGTCCTCCTCTACTACTGAGGGAACACAGAGAACAACTCATGAGCTGACAGGATAATGAAAAGAAAACCAAAAGCAAAGCAGCAAACATCATTGCAAAGTCTGAAGATGTACCTACCTTGCCTTCTTCACACTCAAACTGGTACATCCAAAAGTTCTCCATTTTTCTTGGTGCTATTTGGACCACTGGGCTAGCTCTAGGGAATCTGCCTGCGAGCTGCGGCTACGTCTTGACCCCAGTGTTGATGGACTGTTTCCAGTGGTGTTAGGTGCCCAAGCCAATAACGCAACTGGTAACAGGAGATGTGACCACTTTCCTGGGTGTCCAAGGCTCCACGTTAACCCCTCGGCATCCAAGTGGCTGGGCCATCATGTGTCACTGGTGGAGCTTTGTCAGCTGATGTTTCTGAGAAGAGGATGGCCTACTCTTATCAGCACTGGCACCTACTATTTCTGGGGAAAACAAACACAATTCTGAAGTGCTACCAGAAATTCACACGCCCAAACTCTGCTACGTTTATAGAACCTGTGAAGAAGCATCCAGCTCGGGGAGGAAGGGGTGGGAGCCAGAGTTTTCTCAGGCCCTGCATCAGAACATACCTAAGCACAGCTTAGAGCATATCAGCCAGCTAGTGGCAGGGCCTCTGGCAACACAGAGTAAAGAGTGGACCCTTACTCATTCCACATTCACTGACTGTTTTGACAGTTTAATTCTGCAACACAATTAAGAGGTCAGTGGTACAAACTGAAAAAACACACTCCAAAGCCAGAATGGTTTGACCCAACACAACAGATCCAAATTGGGCTACAGAACAGAATCAGATCTACGGGCACAGAATGACAAGAAGAGGGTCTGCTAACTGATTAGAAATGTGATGGAAGGATCTCATGGAAATTGAGGGAGAAGGGTAGTTCTGTTGGCAGAAGACAGAAGGCCACAGAGAGGCCTCCCAGACCCTTTGTACCTCTTCCTGATCCATGGGAACAGGGACAACACAATGCACAAAGGCAAGCATCCTGACTTAAACTTTTCATCAGACACACTGGAAGGTTTCTGAGACTACTGGTCTGGTTACTGTGCTATGATAGGGCCAAATGGTTGGTAAAAGACAAAGGATCTAAACTGATTCCCAGCAAGAAAACCTGCCCATGGTAGCTCATAGCTTTTGGTGCTGCAGACAAGCTCTCCAGGCCAACGCAGAAGAGTCAAGGAGACAGAATGTTTAGCATTTCCCCCATCTCCTCACTGTTCTTGTGCTCTGGCCACTCTTGCTAGCAGACAGATTGCACCTAACTCAGGTCAGCCAGATGCAATTCCTATAGCTGTCAGGCACCATTACAGAAAGTCCTTTACAAAACAGTGAGCTCTGCAGGGGGTAGTGCTTCCTGGGCATCTACCCAGGCACTGTTTTCCTCCCGTTAATGATTTAAGAGGGGAAATTTTGGGGTGTTGGTTCTCAAGTGTCCCTACTATTTAACTCTTCCTAGCTCATGGTGAAGATACTTTCTCACTATCATTCCTGAAGAATACGTAGATTTAGATTCACACAAGCTGTCCAGGAGGGGTGGCTGAAAATATTAGTTTTTCCTTATGTTGCAGAAAGCTTGTAACTTTTCAGTTATCAGCTGGAGAATGACTAGCTTACACAAAACTTAAAATCATCAGAGAAGATTATAAAAAAAAAAAACACCAACAAAGATAAAACAGCTATGTCTTCTGGAAACTTATAGAAAGCATATACACATAGCATCCACTTGGCACAAACAGAACCCAGAATTCTTTCCCTGGGTCTTTCATTTTCATTATTTCTTCACTTTAATGTTCATTCTGCACCTAAAACCTGCTTAATTATTCACCACCACCTTCTCCATGCATCAATAATAGATAACATCTGTGATGGAAAACTTTGGCGGCAAGAAGGCAGCTGAGATGGAGTATAAAGAACAGAATCCACATGGCACATCTGAGGGAAAGACCAGGCTGCTGGGACAATGCCAGCCTCAGGGCCTGTTCTCTCCTGCTCATTTCTTCTGGCACAACAATATTCCCCAATTCTGAGAGTTCCATGCTTCTTGCACCTTGGCACACATAGAAATGGCAATATTTGTATAACATGCCGGATCAACTGAAGCCCTGGAAACGGCTGCACAGAATTGAAGTCAATGTGTCTGGTGGAACAAGGCACCCCCATCCCCAAAACCTGGAGAGATCCCCAGCATGCATGCTCACGAGAACATACAAGTCTCTACAGCAACTTCTTTGGACACTAGCAGCCTTTTGGGAGTAAAGTTAAAATCCTACTTAAGAGCACTCTACGAAGGCCATGCTTGTTTCTTCAGAACACCACCTCTTCCTTTTTGGCCTCCATAGCTCTCCCCAGCCCCAGATTCCTGTGGCACAGTGACCTGTCCTGCCTCTGTGGTGGCTCAGACCTTCCTCTTTATACTACTCTGGACTCATTCTCCACTGGCCACTTTGGGGTCTGCAGGTTTCCCTTCTCCCCCTCACATGACAGAACAAGTACAGCCTAGAAGCAGGAAATGGCCAGAAGGTCAGTGGTAGAAGAAAAAGCCAGCAGCTATTCTGCCTTTAGGTTTTTAAGCCCAGCAGCTCTTCATTGGCACAAGATAATATCAGATACCAAATGTGGGAGGCCAATTTCTCAGATGACTTTCAAATATCTCTTCTGGTTATTCAGAGCTTTGTACATTCCCCTCCCTGGGGAGAAAGAATGGGGTAAGTTATTGGTCAAAGCAATATAATATGGCAAAAGTTAATAGGGTACGGCTCTATTCTATTATTGGGTCAAAAAGGCCTCTGACTTCCATCTTGCCAATGACTCTTTGGTTTCTCATCTTGCATACTGCTATTGTTTCGATTTGGCATGTCCCCCAAAATCCTCATATATTGGGATATGATGATTGTGGAATCTTGTACTGTTGGGAAGCAGGGCCTGGCTGGAAGGAGCAGACGCTTAAGGTTTTACCTGGAAACACCGTGTCAACTTGTTGAGAGTAGGGGGATTCCCAGTGCAGAGCTTTCAGATGTTTGTTATTGACTTGTGGGCCAGGAAGTGTGGGAAGAGTACCCACCCTGGTGTGGGGGCCCAGCTGGCAGCTTGAACTAAGGAAGAAGAAACATTACAACAGCTCCTTCCTGGGAAAGCTCTAGCCCTGCCTGAGTCTCCAGACTGGCCTGGCTCCTATCTAGTGGGTTGAGCTCTCTTGCTTGCCATGTGCTTCCACCATTGCTAGATGCCCATGAACAGACTGCGTGGACCTTCTGAAACTGCGAGCAAAATAAATCTTTCCTCCCTTAAAATCATGGATGTTGTGTTTTGTCTCAGCAATGAGTAAGTAACTACGACACATACTTTATTAAGCAAACTGCTATGTGGCAGTGGGCCCACGTGGCAAAAAATAACCTGACAATGCCTCTGGCCAACGATCAATGGTGAAGTGAGGCTGTCAGTCCAATAGCCTATGAGGAATGCAATTCTCCCAACAAGCATGTGAGCACAGCTTTCTACAGAACAGCTTAAGACAATAGGCCACTAAACATCTTCATCCCAGTCTTTGAGATCTGCTAATGGAGAACTCTTACTGTAGATTACTTTACACTACTAAGTTTCAGTACAATTTATTATGCAGCAGTAAGGCACCAAGCTTTACTGAGCAGAAGAGTCTGAGAGGTCTGCTTTGGAGCTCAAGAGAGCAATTTGAGATAACTGTTACTTGTGTAAACTGTACACCCTGCTCAGGCAGAGCAGCTGCTGATCACTGGGTACAACCCCAGCACTTTTACACAATGTCTCCTGTATTAGTAGAAGTAAAAAATCTGTTGAGTAGACAATAAGTTGTAAGATGGATTTTCAATTTATGAACTGAGATACTAGTTATTCTAATTTGCTAGAACAAAGAACAACACTGTCTTTGTGGCCAGAGCCCATTTCTTACAGACAATAACTTGTGTGAAGAAGGTGCTCAACTAAACCCCAACTGACTGGGCTAAAGTCAGTTACTCCATGGTGCTTTGCACAGCAGATAGGAAAGATCACACTCCTTATCTCATCCACTTGTGTCAGAAGCAGTTTCTCGCCCTTTTCTGAAGACTGCTTAGCAGAATATGCAGGTCCTGCTTCTGCTGTCCAGGTAGCAGATAGGTTGACTCTAAAGGTTATGCATGTGTCTCTGGGATGTTGACCTAGGGGAGTCTGTCTGCCTCCTTTTCATAAACAGTTTTAATCACATAAGAGAAAAAACTTGGCTTGTGTGTTGGGTGTGTGTGAGCATATACATATGAATACACACAAAGTACAGGGAAGTGAGCCCAGAGCACTCATCCCCAGCCCCTCTTGATTCTTGACTCAGAGACAGGATCTCACTAAGTTGCCTAGGCTGGGCTTGAACTTGGAATCCTTCTGCCTCAGCCTTCCAGAATGCTGGGACTATAAGCCTACGGACCAATAGACCTGGCTCAAAGTCGGTGTCAAGAGACAACAGGGGATGTTTACTCTTCCACAGCAAGTCAGGAGAACATGAGGATGCTTGGGGTCTAGTCTTCTTCAGACCATAAATGCAGACAGAATAGATCCCATTCCAGCCAGAATTTCCCATGGAGGAAAGAGGGCTCCAACATATCATATACTTATTATAAATTCTGTTTCCTTGTCTTGAGATCCTATTTCAGCCCCATCCCTTTCTATCCAGATTCTGGAAAGATTCTGGCTGGCCAGAGACCCATGAACAAGAGTGATCCACAAGAGGAAAACTCTCGGTTTAGAAAAACTTAACAAGAGTCCTTCACATAAATAGAATCCTCCAGCCTAAGGATAGTTTTTTCCACTTGCTCTTATAATGGTGACACCACCATTGCAAGGTCAAGTGGATAAGATGTTGCTAACAAATCTTTATGAATTAGCAACTATACTTGACTTTGGTCAACAGTCTCCTAGCAACTATTAAAAATAAACATGTTGGCTACATGCTGAATTCAGGGCAGGGAGGGAATAACATTAAAAGATGGAAGGCCCCAGACAAAGCCATGGTGCTCTTCTACCCTGGTTACATCATCTTTCTCAAAATTACAAAAAGGTGGGTACAAAAGTGCACACCATCAGGGCAGGTGTTAGCATCACACCTTCACTTCCCAGGACTCTGCTGATAGCTCTCTCTCAGCAAGAAATGTGTTTGGTTTCTGACTTAAGAAGTGTTAGCGCTGTGATTGTCTGCCTTCGAATGCTTTCTCCATTGGTCTCTGGAATGGCGGGGGTGGGGGTCCCAGTAAAAGGTAAACGTTGCCTAAAGGGACGGTACATGTTGCTATTATTGACTACAAGGTTAGCTTGAGCTAATCAGACCAGCCCTGGACAAAAAGGCTGACAATACAGTGCTGCTTGTGGCAGAAGATGGGAACCAGTGTCATCTGGATATTGATCTGGATGGGCAGCACACTGAGGATCTGAGGACTGGGGACATCACGAGGGAGAAACCCTGGCCCAGGAAAGGTGAGGATAGGTACTGATGCTAGCTCACTCCCTTCCTTTGCTTTGCCAGTGACCAACCCTGAGGAGTAAGCTCTGCCACCCCAGGCCACTGGCACACCACACTTATGATGCGTATTCACATTTCCACAGAGGAAAGAATATGTACAATGCCATTCTTCTCACAGTCATCTTTAGAAAGGAATATGGTAACTCATTACAGATGAGGGAACTGAACCGTAAGGGAAAGGCAGGGGACCAACTCAGGGTAACTACAGTAGGTCAACTAGGAAGAGAAGATTTACATATGCTGTTATTAAGCACCGCAAGGTCTTACCAACTGGAGGTTAGCACACACATGGCACAGGAAGTGAGGGTTTGTTGTCCCATACAGGAAACAGCCCAAGAAAAACTGCACAGTAAACTTAGGAGAGTACAGTAACCTTGGTCTAATACAAACAACATCCTCCTTTATGAATGCTCTTAAGAAAGGAGGCAGCAAAAATGTAAAAGAAAAATGGTTTAAGAAACTACATTCCTGCATTAAAAACATGTGGTTAATTATACTTGCAATAGGAGCATTTTTCATTTTAAAATCACATTTCATATTTCTGTAGGATAGTATCGGACCTACGATGGATCCCAGGGATCTGAGCTCCTATCCCTGAACCTGCCCTTTCCCCTGACAGACTCCCACACTACTTAGCACAGGAAATACTCAGAAAGAGTAGCTGGGAAAGATGATATGCTTTTTCTAACAACTCCTGTACAGTTTCTTGAGGTTCCACATATTCAGGGAGCTTGTCAAACTGAACTGTGGCCCTGTGTGCTGAAAGTCTAACTGGAAAGTGATGAAATTCTCTTAGGCTATATAGGCCATTTCCTTTGCTGTTGCTTGTCCTATCATTTCTTGGCACAGTCTCACATACATACTGTCTGGTGAGCAATCCATTAAAAAGTTGAGAAAGATTTCTTTTGGGAGTGAGGCCAGGCAGAGAAAAAAATTGGAGCCCATGGGTTAAAAAGAAAAATCAATCTTTCCTATCACTTTTTTTTTTATTTCATAGAGCACAAAGTAATTGGAGAACTTGCCTCTGGTGTGCAGATCATCAGGCAAGTTTTGCTCCAGTGACTCTGATATGGCAAGGGTCTGATGTCAAGAGGTACCTGTTGGGCAGCAGGAATTGCCTAGCATTCGCCTGACAGGTAAACTCTAGAGGTGAGTTAAGATAACTGAAGGTAATACTTCAAATCCAGGAGGAAAGAGCAAAGGCAAACATTCTCTCTCCTTCTGTTGTTTTCATGATTGGAAAGAATCATCTGCTCTTCTAATGGGATTTCACAAGGTCAAGCCTTTTCATTTTGAAGATGCAACAGTAAGACCATTACATCTATAAAAAATTTACCCTGGCCACATCAGGTTTTCACAATTCATGGAAAATATGGCTGATTTCCCCCCCAATATTTTTATTAATATACAAATGTAATACATAGTATTTACAATGAATTTGGGTGTTTCGTACATCTATGTATCATAGCGACTTTACAATCCCTTCCCATTTTCTACCCTCCCACCCCTTGGCTGATTTTTGTTGTTGCTATTGACAACTGAGTTCTGCAGTGTACAGTGGTACTCCCACAGCAAAGGCATGACACAGTACCATGGCTCCTACATTATAGAAGCAGTAATTAAATGCACCTGGTAAAAGATAGCTCTCCAAAATGTGGCATTCTAAAATAAAGATAATTTGATAATTATTCAAACCTGTGAAGAAATCAGTGTCGGCGCTTGTCCTCAGGACACATCAGTCCCATTGCTATACACTTGCTGCTAATCTTCCCATGAATGTTCTGTTGTTTCTGAACTCTGAGCACGCAAGCAATCCCACGACTTCAGAACACTTCAAGGTGTAAATTTACTTCCTAATCTGTGTTCCTCTCCATAAGGAGCACAGCCTGGACCATGACCTATTTTTTTTTTCATTTCTTTCCTCTTACGTGTGTAATGAACACCCAATGGAAGTGTGTGGGCTCAATATAAACACTGCATAAAATTATAATGAAAACTTAGCACACTTATTTTATATTTTAAATAAAGTAGTCCTTTCCTATAAATTGAGTACATAGCCAGGTCTGGTGACACGGGCTTATAATCCTTGCACTCCGGGAAGCTGAGGCAGGAGGACTGCAAGTTCAAGTCCAGCCCAGGCAAATTAGAAACTCAGTGAGACATCCCTCTCAAAATCAGAAATAAAAATGGAGTGGGAACGTACCTCAGTGTGAAGGCCTTGGGCCCAGCACCACTCCTACCCACAATACAAGCTGAGTGTAAACTATGCTCTCTATAAGAAAACAGTAAAATGATCTTTTTGTTACCTCTATGTAATGATTTCAACTCTCAATTTAAAGCAAAGGCATTTACAACTATAGGTTTAAAAGTCAATCCATTCTATACAGTTTATGGCAAAACTCAAAGTCTTTCTCTTACCCCCTCTCTACTCCTAACTCTTCTAGCACTTTCTTTTGGTATCTATTTCTATATTCATAAGTAGCATATGTCTGGCCTTTACTTTCCAATTGCAGACTTTATTTTTGAGCTTCTACTGTAAAAGACCAAGATGGCCCTCCTTCATAGGACACATTTCCTCAATTTCTTTGTACTTTTTGGTTGTTCAGTATTTGCATTATGAGGACTGTGCCTATGCTCTTTCCTGCTGTGCCACATGCAAATTATTACTATGTTTCTTGCTTGTGTCATAACTGTTTTTCATGAAGTATATAACTGAATTGGTTTTTGATCTGCTTAGTCTTCTATGTCCTGATGAATAATTTATGCCCAATTCCTCTAAAACTGTAACTCTTGCCAGTCGAACCATGCCAGGCTCCCTCCTCGCTCCAGCTTCTTGAGACCAACTGCCTGGAGCCCTCCACACTCTAGCCTTGCAAGACCTCGCTCGGCCTTTGCATCGTGTCAGCATGGACTCTCTTCCTATCACCTGAGCTGCTTCTGCATCATTCCTACCCGTCTCCAGCAACCTGAACTTTTTTTTTTTTTTTCTGTTTATGCTCCCACTGGGGGACAGTAGTTCTCTAGCAGCTTCCTGAGAAAGGCTGCATGGGAGCTAAATTGTGAGACTTGGCAAATCTGAAACCTTCTTCCACCTTTTGAACTGGAAATTACACTGGGGGTAGGTCTTCCAGGTTTGGGGTGAGGACAGTACAGTAACACTGCAACTCTCCATTATCTGCGACCTGTGTTCACCTCTCCAAAGGTGGCAAGAAGTTCCCTTCTGTTCTGAGATGTCCGCTGATGCTTCTTTGTTCCAGGCAGGCACCCTGTATTGACAATTCTCCCTCCATTTTACCTAAGTTCCTATTATTTTCTATCTTTCTGCTCTAATTGTTGTACTGTCTGGAATATTTCAACTGTCTTCTCACTTTCTATGAAAGTTTTTTTCTCTCTTTAAATTTATGTTCCCTTATTTCTAAGAGTTACCTTTCTTAGGTAATTTCATGGCTCCCATTTTCTCTTACTTCTATGAATATATTAATTATTGATCATAAATGTTTGCAGTCTTCACCTGAGCTCTGACTTTGTTTTTCCAAGGGTCTTTTCCCATTTGGTTTTACATGCCTTTGTCTTTATGTTAAAGATATTCTTCATACGTCTGCTGCCCACTGACTACCTGTTCATGGTTATCAGTGGGTCCCCAAAAGCTTACAAGATCCATGCGTGGGAGGAACCTTCCCTGTGGGATACTCAGGTGTGGACCTAGATGTGCCGGGCAACCCTGAACATCAGCACCACTATCTACAGTTACCTTCTGTTTCCTCAGAAAGGAATACGCTAGTCTCCTGGGAAATGAGGGCTTGGGGCAGGTGGGCTGTCTCCCTGACAACCACAAGTTCTAACGCATTCTTGCAGCTTCACTCCCATGTTTGCCCTGTGCTACCCAACATACCCTGTTCCCACTCTCAGCTCCTCTTGTCCACGCTTTTACAGGAAAAGCCACCCATCTCCTGGAGGCAGAAGGAGTCACTTAGCTGCAGGGGCTGGAAAAGACACTGGGGAGTCTCATGTCTCATGTGACTGCCCTGCAAACAATCCTTATTTTTTCAGCCACATACCTATACTTCTACCACCTGAGATATCTGGTATCTCAGATTCCTGAGACTTCTTGGGGAGTCTACAATACAAGTTCTCAAAAATACCTGGCAGACAAGAGGAAACAAACCTCATCAGCGTACTAACCAAGACTGACCAGGTTACACTGCTGAGCAAACCACGTGTCCCCACTCAGGACAGCAGGAAGCCCAGCTCACTCAGTCATGCAGGCCCGCTCTGTGCTCACAGAGGTGTCACCATATTGTGACAACGCCATTTTAACACAAGGCTTCTGCCCAGCAGCACCACACTTCAGGGCTCACATTTCACTCACCAGGCCCCCTGCAAGTTTCTAGGGGATGAATAAGTGCTGTCCTCTGTGCCTGAAAGACAAGAGCTGGAAACACTGGGGAACACTAATATATCTAACACAGTCCATTACCAAAATTTTAAACATTTTATGGCTCTTATCATCTGTTCTTTTCTGTTTTTAATTACTTTACTGAAACTTAGTGAAGCTTTAGAAGGGAACAAATACCAGCACCATTTCAGGCTGTACAACACACCACTGAAAGCAGCCCCAACCCTCCACGTACGCGGTGTGCTTGCTCACTCACACCAATCTCCGCCTCTAACATGACTGTTTTCTACTCAGTATGATTCTGTCAGCTGCAGAGAGATTAGCAGGCAGGGAATTATCAGAACAGACCACGCACTGTTAATATTTTAAAGAAGGGGGGTTGAAAGGTAGTTTTCAAACATATGCTTGGAAAATAAACTCCTTAATAGAAGCAAAGCACATACAACTAGTTTTTCCCCCCATTTCTCAGAAAGCAATTATTTTCACTCAGCACTGAGCATCTGTAAGCTCAGGAGGTTCTTGCAGATGAGAACTTTCCTGTACAACCCATGGCAAATTCTAGTTTACATCAGGAGCAAGGTGCTGAAGCTCAGAAGGGGAGTTAAACAAAGTATTAGGCAATTATCTCTGGCAAATGGTAATACAGGTGTTCTTAATGTCCCTCTGTTGGCTCCACCAGAATTTCTCATATTGCTCTTTTCAGAACACACTGCGTTATAGTAAGAATTCCAGTGTTATGTCTCCAGATCTGCTTTTGTCAATACTGTTTCTGTAATAAGGATTTAGCTAAGTGTCAAATCCATAGACTCTATGCAGGGAAACTGCTCAGATACTGCACAGACCAAAACAAAGCACCAGATCACTGGGCTCCACCTCAGATACTCTGAGAGCTCTGGGAGAAGGCAGTAACGTCCATTTTTAACAAGTCCTTCCTTATCTCCCCATCCCTCACAGACCACACTGCTTCTAACAGCGCCTTTGTTTTCTACAACAGTATGTGCTCAGTGAACACTTTTTCGATCCTGAGGTAGAATAATACTAGTCAAGAGGTGGCAAATAAGGTATTTCTTATAAATATAGCATGTCAAATAAAATATATATGAGATTCAAACAGCATAAAAATGACTTGGGGGGCATTTTAAAGCATAGTTTTTCAATTTTGCTTGGTATTAAGTACTCATTACCCTGTAAGCCCTACTCATCAATTTTTTTTAGCATCGAGCTGAATTTCTGATGGTACCTGAAATGTCATTCAATATGCTATAATTAATTCTATGTTTGGAATGAAATATCATGCAAAAGGGTTAGACTGTCCTAGTTCAAATGAGTAAGTCACTGAGGACCCCACAGCTGGCAGGTTGGGGGCTTAGCATGAAACTATATGGGTAGGCAGGGCATTCCAAGGAGACAGCGCAACTGTAGAGGCTGTCAGAAGAGGCCCGCACCTGGAACAAAAATGTTCCTGCAACTTCACTGATGGCCTTCCAAGTTTCTAAAAGGATGTGCAACCCAGCCTCTTGCCAGCACCCTACTTTTGAAAAGTCTGCTGTATTTCCACCTCATTTACAAAATGCCTGCTGCAATCCCTCCTAGCTGCGAGAAGCCCATGGGCAGCTGGAGGCCAAGGGCAATGCTCCATGTGAGTGCACCTGCTTTTAACTAACTCAGGGGCCTAAATAAAACAGAGAACTGAAGGCACACCTGAACTAACTGACTCAATGCTGCCTCCTGGCTGGGGATGATGCAGCTCCCTGCCTGACCTTTGCCTATCTTTCCTGAAAAGGTGCTAGCAATTCAATCAGCTAAGAGCAGATGCTGATGCCTAATAAAACAGGAGGTGAGCGGTACGGCTCTGACCCACACAGCCCTTTATGTATTAGTGAAATGAACAAGTAGGTTCCAATAATAGTTTCTCACTCCAAGAGATATACTGAGAAACACCTTGGTATCATCATAAAATACAGAAGTAAATGAAGTTGAATTTAACCTCCTGACCCATCTCTTACCCCAAGCTCCATTTTTAAAAATGAAATTGTTTAAAAGTTACTCAAGAGAATGGAAAAGTGAGAGCTGGAGCAGAAGGAATCTTTACAGCAAGATAGAAGGGCAAAGGTTAGTCGTCTTGATTTATTCTGAATAGACTGTGACCCCCAAGCTTGCTTTGTTATTGAATTTCTTAGGTATTTCAGAAATGGAAAATAAATGTAGCTCAGTGTGAAGGCCTTGGGCCTGACCCCCTCACACCACACACACAAAAAAAGGAAAATAAAATGTTACTATAGGCAGCAATAGCTTGTGTAGTTCTTCATAATAAAGCACAGGCTACTTTTAAATTATTCTTCTCTGAAGTGGGAAAGATGGTACCAACCTGGTACCAATATAACTGAAAATTAAGCATTTACTAAAATCCACAATGAGGCACAGGGTGGGTGGAAAAAACACCTGACAGGACAGATCTCAGAAGAATTTCCATTATTTCCTCCAAAGAGGCTACACACCTGTCCCAAATCTTTAAGGGATAGCTTTAAGGCAATGTTCTCCAGCGGCGGTCCTGAGACCAGCAGAATCATCTGGGAACTGATTAGCAACAACAATGACCTTTCTCTGACCACTACAGCCTAGATAACAGGGAAGGTTAAGACATCCTGTTACTCTCCTGCTTTCTGCAAAGAACTACCAGAAGCCTCTGGGAATCATCATATTTACTCTCAAGAAGGCCAGACTCAGACTTTTCAAATTCCCACTCTTTGCCTCGTACATGATGAGCTGAACTGCTGATTAATCAAGACAAAATGCTTGTTAACCTTGACTTTGGTTAAGCTAGGCTCTTTCCCCCAGGTGCCTAAACTTGGGCTAACATACAGGCCTACCTGAGAACAGGCTATTCTCTGGTTCCCCACTGTGTTAACACACCCTTCCAGCTCACTTCCTCACACCTGTTCATGCAAACCTTGGTTACTTCTTTGCAAACAAAACTTTCCTGTTTTACTGTATAAACTTGTGCAGATCTTCTGATGAGAGGATCTATCACAAAACCTCTTCCCCTGATGGAATACTAAGAACCTTTTTCTCTTGTGCAATAATCCTTCCCAATAAAGTCTCTCCTTACTCAATGTGGATTTGATTTTTGTCATTATAAATACAAATTCTGGAACCTCATCTCAGACCTTCTGAATTAGCAAAGAGGCTGTGGGAGGGCCATGTGCCTTGAAAACTAATTCTCCACAAGCCCTCCGGGAAGAGTCTGGGAAACGCAAATTTATGATGACCTCTCTATGGGCCTGATAAGTGTATTCCAGACTTAAATTTCCTCTCCAGCCGGTGCTTCACTGGCCAGGGCTTGGGCATGGGCTATTTCTGAGGCTTGCAGTGGAAAATTTTCTTGGCATCCCTTATAAAATCGATTTCCAATGACGCCAAAAGCCCACGGAGCTCCCACCGTCCCCCCTCCCAACCCACGCGCAGAGCAGAGCCAGCACGACCACGCTCACACTTACGTCTCCGTCCACCGGCCTCTGGTCGTCACAGTCCCTGGTGGGGCTGATGTCCTGGCGCATGACCCAGATGGGCTCTTTGGGCTCGTCAGGGGTGTACGGTGAGCGGATGGTCCGGGTTTTCACCTCTTCGATCGCCTCCTTGATGTCCTTGATGGCGAGCGAGATGGCGTCCCTCTTCTCCTTGCTGTACCGCTGCCCGAGCTCGCTGCCGCCCGTAGGCCCCGCTGCCCGCGGCGGCCCCACGGGCCCCTGCAGCCCGGGACTGTCCGGGCGG
The DNA here is from genome assembly GCA_004027205.1 of Ctenodactylus gundi. Taxonomy (NCBI): domain Eukaryota; kingdom Metazoa; phylum Chordata; class Mammalia; order Rodentia; family Ctenodactylidae; genus Ctenodactylus; species Ctenodactylus gundi. The sequence goes on along the minus strand of PVKB01001452.1, from coordinate 256,046 downwards.
CCGCCTCCCGGGCTGGGCGCGCGCTCCAAGTCCTGCTCAGCCTCCGGCATGTCCTCGGCAGCCTTGTCCAGGCTCTGCGAGCTCATGCTCTGCTTGACCTCGGCCACGATCTGGTCGATGTCCTCCTCCTGCTCGTAGCTGTCCATGCGCGGGTAGGGCGCGAACTCGGCCTCCTTCTCGGGGCTGTCGGACTCGCCGTCGGAGCGCTCGTCGTAGTGGTGCAGCCGCGCGCCCAGGGCCTCCTGGCGGTAGGCGGCCGCCGCGTCGCGCTCCCGCCGGTAGAGCCGCAGGCCATCGCGCGCGTCCAGCTCGGGCGCGTCGCCGATCTCCTCGTACACGTGCTCCTGGAGGCCGCCGTAGTCGGCGTAGGGCTCGGCGTAGGGCTCGTCCTCGCCGCGCGGGAGCAGCCGCTGCGTGTACACGTAGCCCGAGTAGGCCGCGTTCACGGCCTCCTCGTGCTCCAGCGAGTGGAAGTGCAGGTGCGCGGGCGGCGCACGGCGCTGCGCGGCCTCGGCGTGCTCGGCCTCGGCCTGCTCCGTGTACTCCTCGGCCTCGGGCCGGAACTGCACGGCGTACGCGCTCTCGTCGTCGGCGTCCTGCGCGCGCTCCGCGTCGTCCGCCAGCACGTCGCCCTCGGCCGTGTCGCTGTGGTTGTGGAAGCCGCTCTCTGTGCTGGCCGAGCGCGCCAGGCTGTCCCCGCGCTCGTCCTCCTCCGGCGGCGGCCCGGGCTGCGCGCGCGGGTCCTCGACGGCGCGCCCGCGCGGCGGGCCCCGGCCCGGGAAGGGTCGCGGCGGCGGTGCGGGCTGCGGCGCCTCCTCCTCCGCCGCCGGCGCCGCCGGGCGCTCCAGGTCGGCCTCCACGGACTCGTTCAGCTCCCCGCCGGCCGCCTCATCGGGCGCCTCCACCTCCGCGGAGCCCTCCGAGCGGTTCATGGTGGGCGTCGGGGAAGGCCGGGAGAGAGGCTGGGCCGGCTCACGGCGCGCTCATTGTGCAGGACGGGGCTGGAAAAACAGGAAGGGGAGAGAGGCCGTTGCAGGGTTCAGACTAGTTACGATAAACGTTAAAAGCTGCTGCTATTGATTGTCCATGAACCTGGGTCATTTAAAAAAATGGTTGCAAATGGAACTCGATCTGAGGGCATGTAGCTCGTGCGCTTGTTTAATTGCTTGTTCTGTTCTGCTCCCCCAAGCCCCAACAGCGTCTGTGCTGCCCGTCCTGCCTACGCTTGGGGTTCCGGTTCTGACGCGTATGAATAGAGACTACTACTAAATCGAATGGGCCACTTGACACATTTTCCATCTGCTGAACGAAAAAAAAAAAAAACCTCCCCAAATTCAAATTAAACTAGCATCCCAGATACTTCAGAAACAATTCTTTAAATAAACTTAAAGGAAAAAAAAATAGTCTTAAATCCACGAGTGTTGATACAAGGACACTGCCGTCCTGAGGGAGGCTGTCAGCCCCCAGTGGAGACCTATTTTGTGTGACAGCTGGGTTAGTTTTCGGGACGTTTGTGAAGAGCCTGGACTCTTCCTGAAAGCAGGATGCTGTCAGCTTTAACGTAGCTATTTACACACGATCAGGTGTGGGAAGTGCTGAGTTAGAGGTGACTTTTTATTGTGATTATTTAAGGAGAGAATACAAAATTCACTATTTTCCTAACTTTTTACCAGGAAACACGTTTTTTTTTTTTTAACCACCTAGAACTTAAAAAACTACATTTGCATAAATACTGAGTTCCTAGAGCTAAATACACTCAATCTAAAATTCTAAGACTCTATGGGTTACTGCTATACCTGAAAATGGATTAAATGGCTGGCATTTTAGAAAGTATGAATAAAGTGTTTTTACCTTTTTCTAGAGAAATGTGTAGCTAGATAGATTGGGTTATAACCTCCATCAATTTTTTCTCACCAAAATAATAGCTTTATAATGTGATCTCTGCATGGCTTATACGGAATGAGGCAGAAAGCAAAGAACAGGCAGAATTCCTGGGATTTTGCGACACCTGTGGTAAATGGTTTCAACAAGGTGTGTGAATTTCTCTCCTGTCCTATTGGAGAGTCTATCTTAGAGACAGACCAATAGACTGGATGTAAACTTGGAAATGTAATAGCAGAAGGCTCATTTTCCTTCTCCACCCTGGCTTCCAAACCTGGGACCCCCCACCCCCCCGTATTTCTTGGATAGGTCAGTGGTACTGCGTCCATGGGGTCATTGTGTTCCCTTACTGTCTTCCCCAAGCTGATGAGGAAGTCATTGCCTTCCTGAAATTCTCAGGTCATCCTCATGGCCCCTCTGTCTTGACCCATCCGGTTTACACAGTTCCTTCTTGCACTGATCAGTCAAGGCCCTACCAGGACCATCCTCCCAATAGCCAGCCTGGTGCTCTTCCTAAAACATAAATCTGACTATGTCACTGTATTTCTCAAACCTTCAGTGATTCCTCTGGAGTGCATAGTATGAATGCTCAGCCATGTGCCAAGCACTCCGGTGTATTTCCATACAACAGTTCACTTAGTTAACACACGAGCCTAATGAAGAGAGCGTGCTCATTACTGGGAAAGATGAGGTTGTTGCCTCACACACTTGGTAAGGGACGGGCTGGCTCCTGACTTTTGCTTTCCAGCTCTTGTGTCCAATTCCTGGTAAACCAAGCTTCTTGGCCATTTTAGTCCTCCAGCCTTACCTCCAAGCCTCTGCTTTCACTGTGTCCCAGTAGCCCAGAGTTCTGATGTTAGACCTAACTGCCTGCCCTGTTGCCAGGATATTTTTCACCTATAATACTTCTTGGTCAGTCTTTCTTGTCTTCTGCATAGCAGATTCATGCTTAACAAATGTCTGGTGGGAGACAGTCTCCAGGTCATTTTATGCGTGAGCACCAGGGCTAAGCTAGACAAGGCTCCCTGCTCTCAGGAAGGCTCCCTTCCTGAGCACCAGGAAGGGTAGAGAGATAGGACAAAGGAACAGACAACATTTGTGCAAGGAAGTAAGGTAGGTTCATGGTGAAACATTTTATGAAGAAAACACACCATGGTAATGGCACAGAAAGTGACTGAGAAGTTTATGGTGATGTTGACTGGAAGAAGGGACAGTTAGCTGAGGTCTGAACGATCAAGGGAGAGATTGCCTTGTAAAGAGCAGAGGGTAAGGGTGTTGAGGTTAGAAAGGACTTGATGTGTTCAAGGACAGAAATGATATCTGTGGGCAGGTGCTGAGTAAGAGACAATGTTGCAGGAATTGAGCTTCAAGAGATGGGAGGAGCTCAGCCCGGCAGAGCTGGCCCATCAGTTAGTGGTATGGATTTCATTTTAAGGGCAATGGCAGTGATGCACTGAAGCAGGTGAGAGATGAGCCCTGAGATGAACTTCTCACCCTCCCTCTCAGCAGTTTTTCTTTCTCTCTTTTTCATTTGTTTCTCCTATCCTGCCATTCTAGGTAATAATTCTTTATAAATAGGAAGTCTTCTGGGGAAAGAGATCTTGTTATATATTATTGGCTCTCCATTTCCAGGTACAGAATATATATTGTCTTTAGTGATTAAAAAGAAAAACCTTCATCTTCCTTTGATGCAGTTGCTGGGACCTCCTAGATGTTGGTGTGGTCAGCCTTGGAGAAGATCCCATGAACTCATTTCTTCTTTCCATCCTAATCTTTGCTGCCCTTATCCTCCTAGGGATCCTCCTTCATCTTCTGATGTTTAAGGACTCAAAGAATTCTAGTGATGTGACATTCTTTTTCATTTAAATGTGTGATCTTATTGGCCCTGAATTGACATGCAGCAGGCCCAGCGCAGGAAAGGGGTTTAAAAGTCTCCAAACCATGTTCCCAGCTATCTTCATGGGCAGACAGCCTTAAAAATAACTGATGATGAGTACAGAATAGAAGTAGGTTCAAATGGAGCTTAGTGTTAAGACAATGACAGCTGCATGACTTTGTGACTGCTGTTCTTACGGGTTCTATATGCTATAGGCTTAGTTGCCTCCTGAGAACAAAGGCCTAGGAGAGTTGTGTTACTGCCTTGTCCTATCCTTGATGATGGCCCAGGTGCCTCTGAAGGCAGGAGTGCAAGAAGAAGAAGCCAGCTGGCTGAAGAAAATCCTTCCCCTCTGCCAAAAGGTTGGGTGACCTGGAGACACATTCAAGAATATCCCTTCCTCAGGGCACCTGTGCAGTATAAAGAGGAGTGCTACAGGATTGGGGCCTCCAGGCAGTCAGTAAGGAAGCACCAGTGGCTTGCTGGCCCCTAGTTCTGGAATGTTCCACATTCTGGAAAAAGTGAACAAATGGAGGGATCACAAGTGTGGTGAAACATTTAGCATAGAGTATTTCATGTTTCAGCAGTCAAATCCATTCTCATAATGTTACCTGAAGTGCACACAAGACTTGAGATTGATAGAAGCAAAGGCTGTAAATTACCTCTGTTGATCTTTCCTTTAGTTGTTGATCAGAATTTCAAATAAACTGTCCCTTTAAAAATAAATGTGTGGAAGTAGTTTTAGGAAAGTCTGACTGAGAACAAGATGAATGTGAAAAGGAACAAAAATGAACACACTGGGTTGGTAACACAGGTTCCTGTGTGTGTGCATTTGTTGGTGGTCAGGGGGTTAAGGAGTGGGTGTTAGTAGTGAAGGCAGGCAGGTGTAGAGAAAATTCGTGAAGATGGAGAAGAAACAGGAAACAAAAGAAAAAGACTGTACTAGCTATACTCTTCCCGGGGGGGAGGGGGAACTAGGATAATATTCCACTTATATAAAGCCTCTTCTGTTTGTAAATATTTAAGTTTTTATATTTGTGCCATGTCCTTAGATGGTAGGTTGCCAGATGAACTATATTTTCATCTACACTGGCAGCTAGACCTGCCTTCTAGAACCTGCCCAATGTATGTTCACGGATACTGGTCCTTCTCATCCATCCTTATAGACCTTATATTTTTGCAATCACTTCTCATGGACTTAATGAGTATTGCTTGTTTTTATGTATTGGAGTTGGAAGTAAAGTTCCATTTTTTGATTTCTGAGACCTGCAACCTGTGCTAATCTACCTGTATATATATTAATTCTGGCACTCCAGTTGCATGATGTCTTGCACCAAGCCACTGGGCAGATAGTGTCTGCAGTCTATGATCCTGAGACTATGGTGATTTGTTTAATATCCATAGCATCAGACAATTGTGCATGCTAAAGAGGATATGGTCTACACACACACACACACACACACACACACACACACACACACACACACTCATGCACATACCCCCCACGCTAAGTAGTTTGGGAGATTAACGGTCCTCTTTTAAAAATGATGAGAGGGTAAGAATGCATTCTTATCTCCTGAGAGTAAAATCAACTGTGAAACACCTAGGGAATCCAGAAGACATCGGGAACCTACTTGAGTCATCATCTCTTCTAAACATGATGCATCTATTTGTAAAAGTAAAACACAGAAATAAAGAGAGCTAGAGTTCATTAAACTTCAATTTCCTTCAACTCCTTTAGAAATTAAATTTAGGGGCAATGGGAGGCTAAAGGTAAACACAAAACACATTTCTCCTTCCTAAAGTCATTTCCAGTCTACATACGGTTACAGGGTCAGGAAAACCTTCTGACGCGGAACATCTTTCCTCAGCAAAAACATTTTTTGTTTCCCCTGATATCTTTGTTCCTGAAGTGTTGACGTGTGGCCTGGCAGATAGGGCTCATATGATTTCACAGCATGGCAAATACCTGACCCCAAGGAGGACTGCTGATGGGCTGGATGCCAACTCAGGTAAGGTCTCTGTGGCTGGATGTCAGAGCTGTGTCTTTGACCTTGACCAGCTTAGATGAAGACTTGTGGCTTCACATCAGTTTGCCCTTCCCGATCTGCTCTGTAACTATCCTCCTGCTCTACCTTGCCAGACTGGCCCCTTGGAGTGCCCCAGGGGCTGTCTGGCACTCCTGCTTCTCTTTGGGCTTGGGAAGCTCTGGTGAGATACCAGCAAGAGGAAGCAATCTGAAGTGCCGCTATTCGTTCTCCTAGTTCCCTCCCTGTAAGATCTGCTCCAGCCAGCCAACCTGTCTTTTCTGGAGGGTCTCACTTGAAAGTTCCCCTTCCTAACCTTCAGGCTTAGAAGCCAAAAAGGTAGTGGGGTCCCGCATAGGTCACCACTGTGTAAATAGCCCCCTTTTGAGCCCCTTGGCCACTGCATTTTGTCTGAGTGCCCCATTTACTTCTATTGGAATCTGACAGCCAAGATGTGAAAATTGCATTGTAAATGGCAAAAGCAAAATAGTAACTAATTCTGGTGCATTTAAACCCACGTATAAACGCTGCCTATTATAATAAAAATCATGAATGTGACACCCTAATGGGAAGCCCTGCACCCAGCTCCACTGTGTCCTGATCCCTTGGCACTGCCTTTCTAGCGGCTCTCTGACATTCAAGGACTGGACATGGGAAATGCACACCGGAGACCTGATGGTTACACAAAGCTTGCCTGCCAGTGTGTCAGCTTCTTCATCTCTCCATTCCCTAAAGCTGAAGCCCCTTGACCCTCTTTCACTGTCCAGTCTCATCCAGGCTCTTTCCAGGTTCAATTCAATCCTAACTTTATTCCTAGTTTTGTCCTTCACTCTAGAATCAAGAGTTGGCTCCTGATTTGACATTCAGTGATAGGAGGTTTCCTAGGTACACAGTGTTGGCTGCCTCAGTATCTTTGATATCCCATTTTCTGGATCAAGAACACCAGTGACTCGTCTGAGTGGCCATTTCTTGATGATTGCTGTATCTCTTAGATGGAAGACTACCCACTGGACTAAGCCTTCATTTACACTCCTAATAAAACTTATCTTCTAGCACCTGCCCATCTCAAGTAAGTGGGTCTTGGCTCCTCTCAACAATGCTTGATGGACTATATACTTCCCTGTCTCAAGGGTTTTCTTTTGCTCAAAGACCTTGACTACTCCTTTTTGCTTAATTAAATTTCAAAGTTAATTTATAGGATTTGAAGTTATCAGGAACTTGTCCTCAACATTCTATTGTAATATTTGATCATATCAGACTTTTTTTTTACTGCAAAGAATATAACATCACCTTATTTATAAGAGTTGACTAAGGATTATTACATCTTCAAATAATAGGTTTATTACATCTTCAGATACATTATCCCAGTATCCATTCCAAGTGATAAGGTATTATTGTAGCTAGAGGAACAGACTTGAGGGACAAAGTGCTTGAACTTGAGTTCTGGTTTCATTACTTAATAGTTCTTTGACTTTGGTAATTTACAGCAAATGCCCCCAATTTTATCTTTTTCTAAAATGAGAATAATAATAGTACTTACAGCACAGGGTTTTTGTAAGGATGATACAGGTTAATATGGTACTTCAAACAGTGTCTGATGTAGTCTTAAGTGCCATTATTATTAGTGTGTTTTCTGCACATACCATAATAGAACTGATCAACCCATAATTTTTCAAAGCAAAAATTAAAACAATGTTAATATCTTGAACACATGACATACTTACTCATATTACTGCTTCTTACTTAAGTAAGGCTGTGTAGGAGTGGAAAACAAGCAGTTGAGCTACTTGTATTCAATTTTGAAACTGTGCTGGTTATAAATAAATCCATCAAGTAACCATCACAGACATTGAACTCTGCATAGGAATAGTATACATGTAGTTCTTTATACGCTGTATTTCTAGTCCCAGTGGGAATTATGATCTCACTTGCTGATTATGAAGCAGAAGCTCAGCTGGCTTAACTAAATCGTCCAAGGTCCGTCGGAGATGAAAGGTGTGATGACAGAGCTGGAGGCGCTCACTGTTCATGTTCTTCCTGCTACATTACATTGAGTCCATGAAGTGATGTGGTTGATTTTTTTTTAAGTAAACATCTACATCGTAATAATCCCTTATAGAATAGTCACCTTGGCAGACTCTATACTTACATGTGTGAAGGACGCTGCCTTTACTCTAAAACTCTGGTCACTCCCATATTGGGATTGATTTCAAAGTGGATCTAGGGCTTTGAAGCTACCAGCAAATCATTTTCAATATTCTGTAGTCATATTTAGCCCTAACTAATTTTTTTTTGCCTCAAAGTTTATCATCCAGATTTATCACCCAACTTATTTACAAGATTTGGCTAGACATGCTTTTTCTTATGTTTTCATTATAATTTGTGTCTATACGAATGCTTTTTTATTATCTCCAAAGATCAAATCCTTCCCTAGGATGAGAATGTGCAACAGCCAAGATTATTAAAGGTCTGGCTCAAGCTGTGGAGTTAATTCCAAGGGACATCCTTGAAAATTGGTTTGGTCAACGGCCACACCTTCCACTTGAGTGTTAACCTCACGGAGGAAGCAGCACGACAGTGGCCAATTGGATGAATGTGCTCTTCTGTGGTTGCTATAGAATCAGGCTTGTAACTTTCACCCCACCTTGAAGTCTGTGGGTCATGCTAACCAGGCAGGAAAATTAATTTGTCCACCTGGATTAATTTAGTTGTACCAACCACAAAGCTCTAATCATAACCCGGCTGTGATTAAAGAGGAATTTCTAAATTTATGCAGATTTCCTTATTGTCTGGCACTTTAACGATCAAATCACTCATTTATCCTTCTGGCTCCTATAATATAACATGAAATTAGCTGAAGGCAATCACAGAAAGTCAGAGGGGAAATCTTGCAAATTTTACAGAAAACTCAAGGGATAGTCTCTGGAATCAAAGCTAATTAAAAGTCTATCTGAATTTTTGAGAAAATGCTCTTGGTATAAAATCAAACACATTTACATAAACCATAAATTACTAAGGGTTACAGAAACTTGATGCTTTCCATGCTACATCTCCTTTTTTATCCCCCCAAACAACTTCCTCCTTACTCCAAATCATGGCATTTATTGTTTCTGTTGCTGCATTACACACCGTGTAGGTGCACTCTGTCTTTACCTACATCAGTCTGGACCCTATTCCTGACATTCCTTCCACAGAGAGAGACACACACGCGCTCACACCCACACACGTTTAGGATAGTGATCTCTAAAATCAGCAGTGTTAGTTTCAGAGGCTCATTGATCGTGCTACAGAAGGAGGAGGAGATGGGGAATCTCAGCAACGATGAACTGAACAGTTAATTCATTAAGCCGTTCTTTCCTTTGAGACCACATCACCTCACATTTACTGCTGTTGTTACTTTTATAAATTATTTGGCTCATTAGAGAGCCAGTTAACTCCCTCCTCTCGATTCCCTCTAGATTTCTGTGCGTTTTTCCTTCCCCAAATACACACCAGAATGTCAGCCACCATCCTAATTACAAAGCCTTAAGCTAAGTTCTTGTTTCCAAGTTTCTTTTTATTCCTGGATTGGGAGAGCAGCCTGGGCTATGCTGGCATTATCCTCAAAAAGTGTTTCTAGTTATATATCTCAAGTCGGCTTCGCAAGGGCGCCCTTCAAAGATTTTGAAAAGCCTGGGAAAGCCGTGCCTGGGAAGGTTTGTTCTTTGACAGTCAGCTTCTGTCCTGAAGAACAGACTCCATTATGCAACTATTAGGGAGTAAGCGGGGAATGACTTGAGTTGGAATTTGATAAGCCAGAAATTCTGTCATTCCAGGCCTCCCAAGACCGTCCAGTCCCTCAGTTCAGTCGTGTGAGGGGAGAGCTAACAGGAAAAGAAACACTGTATGGGGAAAGGTGAAAATTTCCTTCCCCTCAAAATGACTCAAGGGTGATCTGGGAGCCTGAAAGAGTTCCTTGGCCATGCTGATTCGAATGTAAAGAGGGGCGTGTCTGCAGCTGCCCTTTGCTACTAGCTCACTAATTTCATTTAGGCCCCAAATAAAAGAAAACTGGTGAGTTCCAAATGTGGCTTCCAAGCCCTGTAGCCTTTGGACACCACAGGGAAGGTGTGAGCTTCCAAAGGAAATACTTTTTAATCTGCTTTATTAAAAACTGATGTAGATGTTACTGAATATCTCATAGGAAAAACTGAGGTGAGAGATCACGTCACATTTCACACCCTAATATCCCTAAAACACTTCATTGGTTACATTTCCCCAAGTCTGTCTTCTCAGTTACAGGGTGTCCCTCTCTCATAAGGCCTGGCATTTATATTCCTGTTTCCTTGCAGTACTGGGGATTGAACCTATGGTGTTCACACTGAGCTACATCCCTAGACCTTTTTTTTTTTTTTTTTTTTTTTTGAGACAAAGTCTCGCTCTGAGGCCCAGACTGGCCTGAATTCACTGTGGAGCCCAGGCTGGCCTTGGACTCACAGCAATCCTCCTGTCTCAGCCTCCTGAGTGCTGGGATTACAGGCGTGCGCCAACACAACCAGCTTATGTGGTGCTGGGGAATCGAACTTGGGTACTTAGCGCTTGGCTTAGCGCTTGCTCAAGCGCTTTAACCGCTGAGTCATTCCTCCAGCCCCCCCAGCCCATTATTATTATCATCATAATCATCGTTATTATCACTGCTGCTGTTTTGTTTTGAGACAGGTTCTCTGTAAATTGCTAAATTGCTCAGGATGGCCTTGAACTTTCAATGCTGCCTTAACCTCCCAGAGTACCGGGTTACAGTTGGCCTCTCCCACAGTCTTACATCTTCATGGTTCATGTTCCTTCCTTCTGGATAATCACAATTCAGAAAAAATACAATCTGAGCCACATATGTTAAATTTTCTGGTATTTGCATTTTAAAAAGATAAAAATATATTTTAATTTATCTAAAATATTATCATTTTAACATATCAATTATTACTGAGAAAATCTGTACTCTTTTTTTCCCCTAAAAGTCACCAAAATCCAATGTGAATTTTATCTTCATAGCATGTCTTTATTAGGACTAGGCAGGCACATTTTAAGTGATGGCCCTATCTGGATAGTGGTTACCACAATGGCCCGTGCAGCTTTAGATTTTCCTCCTAAATCATCTTTGCATTTTGTCAAAGGCAACAAACGAAAGGTCCTCCAGAGATTGGTTTTTCCCTTCCATAAAAGGAGATTAAGAATAACAGATGAGTGAGTGAAGAGTCTGGTTGTCGACGTGATGCACAGTCAGGTCCTATACTGCCTGGTCATCAGTCTCCCAAAAGCAACTCCATCCATATTCCTGCCTCTCCCAATCTACACCGCTGTCCTCTGAAGTCAGATCCTTGGGCTCCTGAGTCTAGTAACTGTGCCTGCTCCTCTTTTCTTTCTCCATCACTCCCAGCCTCATCCTCCCTTTCTCCTCCTATTCCCCTACAGGTAATGCCCAGGGGCATGGCCACAGCTAACCCCTTTCCTCCCATAACTTACAGGTATGGATATTGTGTTCTAGTAACAGAAAATTAATTAAGAAAGAGGTTGCAAGGGCTGTCCGCAGTGATGCCTTTTTAAATGAAGCTGGCGCCATAGAGCAAGAAGCTCTTTTTTCCTACCGCCTTTAGCTCTTTCACTTTAATGTGTTGCTATATCAGGAAGAGGACTGGCCATCCATATATGGAAGGCAGATCTACTAAAGGAAAGAAAATAATTTGAAAAGATGCTTAGTTTCCACATCAAGGAAAAGGAATTAAAAATATGCAAACAACTCAAAATAAATTCAAAATAAAGCTGATTGACCCATCCCACTTTTTGCCCACGAAACACTGGACTTTGCAGATACCCATGTTCTCCGTGGGGAGAGGCCAAGGGGTACATAGCTATTTGGAAACAGTGTGGCAGAAATGATTTGTTAGCCACCCAAATTTCTATGCTATGGTTTCCATATCCCCTCAAAACCCATGCTGAAATGCAGTTGGTACTGTACCAGTATGAAGAGCTGGGCCTTTTCAGATACGATTGGGTCATGAGGGCACTGCCCCTCTGAATGGATTAAGGCTGTTATTGTAGGTATAGGCTAGTTATCTCAGGAGTGGGCCCCTGATAAAAGGGTGAGCCTGGCCTGATTTTTCTCACTGTCTTGCACACACCCAATTCTTCACCTGTGATGCCTGTTGCCATGTTATGGTCAGCAAGCAGGCCCTCAGCCCCATGCCAGTAGTGCCATCTTGGCCTTCCCAGCCTCCAGAACCGTAAGAGGTAAATCTCTGTGCTCTATAAATTAGCCAGTCTCAGGTATTCTGTTAGCAGCAGAAAACAGATTAAGGCACTCGATAATATAGAAGCGTCATTAGAAACTGCACTTACAAGCTGTCCTTGCATCGAGATGGGGCTATGACGAGTTCTCCTCAGGAGAAAAGCAGAGTGAAACTGGGGATGTCACTCCAGGGTCGTATTCATCTGAGCAGCGAGTTTGCCTTTTCTACATTCTTTTCCCTAGCTACTAGCTGCATGCAGAAGACTCAGTGGCGTGGCTCCTTAACCAACTGCGAGGAAAGCTGTGCACTGACTAGAAATGACCTGCACAGGATTGCTGCTGTTAGGACACTAACTTATAACATGCCACACCCATAAAATGTTGAAGTTGTTTAAATTAATGTAACAAATCAATGCTCAGGGGTATTTTGGTGGGGCCTGAAAATAAGCCATTAACTCTCAGTTTAAAACTCTATACAATGAGGGAAATATCTTCCTTTTTTTTTTTACTGTTTTGTTTCTGTTTTAGATTACTCAGATTCTTCTAGGATCACTTTATAACTCTGTATAATATATCACAATTTGTTTACTTAATTTAGGCAATATCTATTGAATTCCTGCTGTGAAAGATGAAAATTAAGCTTAAACTTTCCTTTTTCTTCTGCTTCCTAAGGTTAAAGCCATTATAACTTTAATGGCTGCTCTTGTAATGCTAACTATTATCTTTATCATGGTGTCCTGTCTAGATGTAAAGCCTGCCCGAGGAAGCCTCCTTAGGGCCATGAGCACCAGGAATGCATCCTGACTGCAACTCACTGGAAGAGAGGACCCAGAAGGCACCAACCCAGCCCTCAGCTTCCTTCCCCAAATTTATCAACGATTCTCCCCCTGAACCCTGGAGGAGAGAGTGAAGGCAGGGAGAGAGGCCAGGACTACAATCACACACTACATCGAGAGGAAGGGAAATAGAGTTCCTTGCACAGATGTTATCAAAAAAGTTAACTTTGGCCAATATGGTAGGTGATGTTTTCGCTTGAGGTGCCACAACAAAAGGTGGCTTTTTTTTTTTTTTTTTTACAAGCTTATTGTATTTTATTTTAGGTGAACTGCTTGATTTCTTACTGAGTTTTTTTTTTTTTCCTTATCTACCTGTTGGAGGTTTTTTAATATTTGTAAGGACATTAAATTTCCATGTCATGCTGTTGCAAATATTTTATCCTAATGCATCATTTGTCTTTTGACTGGATGTATTATCTTTCTATGGAGAAATTTAAATTCTATTTAATAATGTCACTGAACAAAGACCACAACTGCTTTGTTGGGATAAAGCACAACAGGATCCTGGGCACCATAGATTTATTGAAAATATTCTCAAAGCTCACTGAAAAAAAAGGTCAAAGCTTTTTTGTCAATTAATGCAGTCGAAAAACATGTTGTAATAGTGTTCACCTTTTCCCCTTTGTTGACAACACAAACCTCATTAAAATCTACTAGGAGTTCTCCAGTTATCCATATGTCATCTGACCACTTATATGGGCAGAAAATTATAAAATCGATTTAAATAGTTTGGGAAGTGAATGAGGTCATTTCAAAATGATTTTAATCTACTGCACTAATTGCACCTAAAGTGCCTACACACATTTCTCCCAATTAAAAATTTAATTAAGTGTTGGCATCTTTAAAATACCCCAGTGATACACTGGAGGGGAGTGGAAAGTCTGTGTTGACTCTCTTTTCATCTGTAGGTGAAAGGATTTTTTTTTTTCTTCATAAACCTGTGGGATTTAAAAATAAGAGGACACTTAAGAGTTTTCTGGTCCAAACTCCCCATTTGCTTAGGAGAGCTTATTTATTTATTTATTCATTTGTTTGTTTTGAGAAAAAGTCTTGTTCCATAGTCTAGGCTGGTCCTGAAGTCACTATTTAACTGAGGTTGCCCTCGAACTCATGGCAGTCCTCCTGCTTCAGCCTCCTGAGTACAAATGTGCATCATCATGCCTGGCTACTCTTATATGTGGTACTGGGGAACTGAACCTTGCACATGCTAGGCCAGTCCTCTAACCACTGAGTGGTGCCCCAGCTTGTTAGGGGAACCACGAGACTGTCTCACTTCTCTCAGAGCCCCCCTGCCTTCCTACCCCGGGTCAGGGCAGGCGTCTTTATCATTCATGTGTTCCTGGCACATTATAGAACCTCAGACACATTGTGTGCCTTTGGCCACTCATCTGCAGAGGGCATGGAGGTCCTTTCTACATCTTGGCTATCATGATCATATCACGTCATGAATGCAATTATTTCTCCAGGATCCTGATTTCAGTTCATTGCAGTAAGTACCTAGAAATGAGATTGCTAGATCATTTAGCGATACCATTTAAAAGGTTTTTTAGGAACCTCCATACTATTTTCCACGGCAGTTGGACCAACTCATGTTCTCATCAATTGAGCACAAAGGTTCCAATTTCTCCACATCCTCCCCAGGTCTTGTTACTATTATTCTCACAGTGGCCATTCTAACAGGTGTGAAGTGGTATCTCCTGTGGCTTTTTAATTTCCCTGACAATTTAATGGACACTGAGCATCTCTTTATGTATCCCCTGGCCATCTGAATGTCTTCTTTGGAGGGATGTCTATTTGAGGTCTTTGCCCTGTTTGGTACTTTGTTCTACCTACTGACTTACAGATCAATAAATACGTATGAAGAAGTTTCTATTTAGCTAAGATTAAATTGTCATTTGTAAAATATATAGTAGAACACTTGTATACTGTGAGTTATTTAATAAATTAGTCATAAAAACCTAGAAGAGAAAGGTGTGACTGCATAGATTCCTAAAATAAAGAGTAAATGCATTATGGAAAGCAATTTATCTTCTCTGGAATTAATAAGCATGCTAGCATCTTCTTTATTTTTTGAGTTTTATGTATTTGAATTGCAGTCCATCTGGAATTTGCATACATGGTCTATCACACTCGTCCCCCTCGATCGATCCTCCCTTAACCCCCCCCCCTTGCCAGTTGCCCTCTTCTTGTTTACCATTTCCTTTTTAGTGTCTCCCCACATTATGTTGTTTTATGATATGGAGAATATATACAGCTGAGACTTCCTAAGACTAGTCTAGTTTATATTTTTAAAAACTTTTATTTTTATAAACATAATTTTGTTCTTGAAAACTATTTTAAAATATAACTTTATAATAAAACCAATATGGCCAAGATTAACATGATTTTAAAAATCAGTTAACTATTTAAAATAGTCCTAGCCTCCTCCTCAGCCTCTTACCAATAAAATCTCTTACCAAAGTGGTACATTTGTTATAATCCATGAACCAACATGAGTACATCATCATCAAGTTCCATAGTCTACAGTGGAGTTCATTCATGGTGAGTGACAGATGCCTGGCAGCATGCAGCCACCATGGCAGGGTCCTACAGGACAAATTCGCTTCCTTTCAAGTTCTCCTCGTCCCTCCTGTTTATCACTCCCTCCTCTCAACCCCAGAGAATCAATTTGTTTTTTCTCTGTCTCAATACTTTCGCCTTTTCCAGAATGTTGTACATAGATAGTCCTTGACTTTTGACGATTCAACTGATTTTTTGACTTTACAATGGTATGAAAGCAAGACACAGTCAGCAGAAATGATACTTTCAGTTTTGCATTTTGATCCTCTCCTGGGCCAGCAATCCACAGTAGATCCCCTCCTGAGACGTGGGGATCAGCCACGAGATCTTGCGGGGAAGTAGCCTATACTCTACAGTGTGTGGTGCTACTAAGCTGGGATGTTCAGGATATTAAAAGTATTTTTGACTTAACTATACTTTAAACTTAGGATGTAAGTTTCCTGGCACCTACCCTGTGGTAAGCCAAGGAGCACTTACAGTTGGAATCATAGAGTAACATTTGCAGATTGGTGTCTTTCACTTAGTAATATGTATTTAAGGTTCTTCTGTAACTTTTTGTGACTTGATAGCTCCTTTATGTGATGAATAATATTTAATTCTGTGGATGCACCACAGTCTCTCTACTCTCCTATCTTGATTGCCTTTGAGTTTGGGCAGTTATGCATAATACTGCTATAACTCCCCGGTGCAAGTTTTGAGTGGACTTAAGTGTTTAACTGATTTGGGCAATTACCAAGGACATGAGATACACCCTAAACCATATGCATTTTAAAAGTATTTTTAGTTTTATTAAAAAACTGCTAAATCATGTTTCAAGAAAAATTATTTAAAAAATTTGTAGGAGTGTACGTGTGGTACCTGACGTGAAACCCAAGACCTTTGCACTGAGCTACATACACTCCCAGCCCTTAAAAAAAAATTTTTTTTTTGAGACAAGGTCTTGCTAAATTGCTAAGATGCCCAGACTGAGCTTGAACTTCTGATCTTCCTGCCGTAGCCCCCCCAGAGTGCTGGACCTCCGGCATGTGCCACCATGCCTAGCAAAAATTATAAAATTTTACGTATTTTTAGTGCCTCTTTTTATTCTCAAAATTGTTCAAATTTGGAGGATGAATTAAATGATCAATCTACTTAAGACAGATAATTTCTCTTGAATTGCAGAAATTCAGTATTTTTGTACCTATTATTTCTGTGTTGTGTTTCTTTGAAACAAATTAAAATGAATCACAAATAGCAATTAACCTTCTGAGGACTACTGGGGAGAAGGGAGAGGGAAAGTGAGCTATTTTTATTCTCCTTGATGGGGAATTTGCTGGACAAGGAAGAGGCTTCTGTGGACCCACCCAGCCAGCCAAGCGCATATCTGCTGCAGACTCCATTGAGCGAGCTGCCCTCTAAAGACCAAAATCTTCTTTTACTGTTCAATTAGGGTTAGGGTTAGAGTTCCTTAGTTTTTAAGAAGCCGACTGTGGCAGTCCTGGAGGGGCTGTGGCTAATTGAAGGAAGCCCCAGACAGCGCCCTGAGCCTAGGCTGCGGGCTGCCGGCTCTCTGCCTCTTTACCATGCTGGGGTTTCCACAGCCTGGCCACAGCTTGGCTTCTGAATGCTGTGGTTGCTCTCCAGCTATCGGCAGATTAAAAAAGAAAGAAAAAGAAAGAAAGAAAGAAAAGAAAAGAAAAGAAAAGCCTGGAAACCTTTAGGAAATGAAGAACTGCAGGGTGGAGGAAGTACTTGATTATGTGCCCTGCACAGTACTTGATTTTCAGCCTTGCCCGCTCAGGTGGCCAGTTGTACCTAAAGGCACCCCCACCGCTGTGCTAACACATGACGTGCACAGGCTGCACTGGGGAGGTCATTTCCGATGTCTCAAGGACGGGCCTGTTCACTTAAACAATGTTTAATCTTTAAGACAACTCTGTGAAGAATATATCTGTCTTCAAATTAAACAGAAGGACAGCAAGGAAAAGACAGGTTGGGTAACGTTTGTGGGATCACAGATCAGGCATGAGAAGGGCTGGGATTTGAATTTGCATAATGGATATGTTTCAGAATCTGATTTGAACAATGGAGCTCTGTGTCTTCATTGTGCCCTCAAAGTCTGAATCTTCCTGTTAAACTAAGGGATGAATTTGATCTTTGTCATCAGCATCTCCTTCCAAGGGGCTATTTTACAAATGGCAGCAAAGGACCAGAGACATATATCATAAATAACTTGACATATGATAAATCGCAGGCCTCTCAAGCTCAGGTTTCTGTTGGGATAAAACAGGCTTAGATACAGTGTCCATGTTTGTTTCAGGAATAAAATAAAATGTTTATGGAGTATTAAGTCCTTGTATCAAGAAACAGCACAGTAATACTAACATGTACTTCCATTATTTTGTTGTTATTCTTCAGCTAAAATGGAACTTTCCTTTGCAATATATGTGAAAAGACTTTGAAACAGCACAAACAGTCCTTTTTTTTTTAGTATTTACAGTATCTTTAAGGAATAAAAAACGACCTTTGAAAGCATTTGCTCCCATTTCAGTAATCACCATACAAATTACAAGTCAAACTTAACACTTACTTATGGCACAATACAGAGGACCTTTGCCCATCAACCTTAAATTGGCTGATTTCCTGTTACTGAATGTAGCTAAGAGTGAATCAGAGGCAGTTAATTTTACTATTCTGTATTATTCAGAATGGGTCTTCTGTGAATTTATTATATATATGCATATAACATACTTCCTTATAGTAATGTATCTATATGCAACTTCATGATAGTACAATAAAAGAGGGGACTAATAAAATATAGCTCCTAATATAATAATAAAGTTCCTGTGAACCAGAGACAACGCTCACAGTACTCAGCCTCTCAATTCTTGCTTAGCTACATAGAGGGGCCTGAATAATTTTATGTGGCAGAAATTTCCCTTTCCCTTCCCCGAGAATAATGCCACTACCAGGGCCCATCAATTGATTAAAAAGGGTATACAATGATCACAAGATCTAATGAATTTAATAACATATTGAAAGGAATTTAAATAGCTTGGATTTTAAGAGCACCGACATATAGCTGGACAACATTTGTACACACAGGTCTAGATACACTATTTCTCTAGAGAATGTTTTTTTCATCTGTGTTGATGCTTTCAAGAAAGGATGCCCTCAATCTACATGAATCTTCATCTTCCCACCTGCCGTTATCCACCTTGTCCTCAGCCCACAGGTTGGAAATGCACAAATTATTATTCAGTCAGACTAGAAGACAACTCTGAGCTCTCTCTGTAGCACGCCACAATTCTACCTTCTCCAGAATTGCATTCCCACTAGTCACAGCACCATCACAGCTGGCCTTTATTAACCTTGTTTATTCAACCCAGCTTTAGCCACTTGGCCAGGGGTGTTCCCTCTCTATAAGTCATTTTTTTTCTGTATACATTTAGAAATGAGGCTAAGAGGTGTCAGTCTTCATCTGGGCCAGCTTCATGAACAGAGGAGCAAAACTACCAGGAGCTACAGCTTAGCCAGATCAGAGGCAACGGTCCTGATTAACATACTAACTGGAACAGAGGAACTGAAACAGAGAAACAGAAACAGAAACAGTGGATAGATGAGAGGGATAGAAATACCAAAAACTGCTTGGGTTCTTACTAGCTTTCCAGTCTCTCCTATACTTATTGACCCCAGGGACCCATAAAACACATACTTCTCTCTCTTTTTTTGTGGTACTGGGGCTTGAACCCTGGACCTCACACATGCTGAACAAGTACTGTGTCCCTGAGCCACATCCCAGTCCCACTTACACATTCTTAAGATACTTCTTCTCACTTTCCTTCTTCAGCTATCTTGAACTTGGCTTCTATTACTTGCAACTAACAATTGTAACTGATATCAAGAATGCAGAATCTTGTTGGGTGGCAAGGCATAAGTGAACTCACAGAAGATGATGGCAAAAGTCACAAAGCATTACACCTTTCTGACCTTATTATTTATCACGTGTTTAGATTGCCCCTCTCCATAGATATTAAGTATGCAGATGGAAGGGACCAAGCCTTTGCTACGATGCACATATGTAAGAAGTTCTCCATAAACTTGTGTTTGTGTTGATGATGTTACAGTCTCTTGACTCTTACCATTTTGGTTCAACTGTGAAATGATTTTAGATGTTAGAAGAAAGATAACTTGGAAACAAAATGTTGAAGCCCATTAAGTTACCAGTCAATGATACTCAAGATACAGCTTTTAAATATCACAGAAGATCAAGGTGAAAGTCACCTCTTCAAAGGTCAAATGGGCATTTGAAGAGCTACCTTTGCTTTAGCTGGTGAGATAATTTTTCTTTATTACTCTTTGGTTTGTTAAGTTTTCTGAAGTATTGTGAACTTTAAAACTATATAAGACAAATTACTTTAAGATAACTTAGACTAAAAAGTCTTTATTCCTTCAGATGGAAGAAGCAATCCGAAAATGAGAGTGTCATTTGCACATGGGGTGTCATTTATACTTTTTGGCCTAGATTACATTTAATCATTATAAAAATCAACATTTTTGCTTTTCAGGTAAACCCTTGAGACTTAGAAAAACTAAAATCTTTCTTACTAGATTGTCCACAACCACAGTAGAATGTTTTTGTTTTGTTAGTTTAAGATAGCTAAATTGCCCAGGCTGGCCTGGAGCTTGCGGTTCTCCTGCCTCAGCCTCCCCTGTAACTAGGATTGATCACCATCCCTGGCTAGGGAGAGTTATTCTTAGTCAGAAGTCCACTTACTTTACTGCTCTGAAATAGCTGCCAGGCTTACGATGAAGGTCACCTTTCCCACATTCTGATTCTCTAGAACAAGCATGTTTACCCCTTGGCCTGCCACTTTGTTGTTGTTGTTGTTGTTGTTGATGATGATTTTAAAAAATGCTATAGTAAAACATTTTTAAAAGAAAATTTCACAGATGTACATTAACTATATCATACATTTTGTATGTGGCCCAGGACTGTTCTTCACTCAAAAAAAAAAAAAAAAAAAAAAAAAACAAGGGAAAAAATAGTAGGATGGGCCGGAGGCTAGCCCTGACTAGAACTCATCTCACCAGGGACTATGTCTTGCTGGCACAGGTTTACTTACAGAAGGAGATCAAGAGGATAGAGGGCATCATTCAACCCAGGGAGTGCCCCAGCCTTACAGTGCCCAGGGTTGGTTACAGCTCCATTCCTAAAGTCTGGCCATGTGTTTCTGATTGGACTCCCTGTGGGTGTGGCTGCCTCCTCCTTCATTAGAGCTGGATTGAGGAGGTTGCCTATTCTGGCAGGGGTGGAGGGGGAGGGAAATCTTGAGAAAAATAATCTTACAATTTTAAAGGTAAATATAAATAATGGACAATAAAAGACATATTTTATACTTTGATCATATCACAACCTAGTGGTTTTTTTTAATGTAACAATAAGGGATACACCTTAAACAAAGGAATGGGAGAGAGCAAATGGCTTGAAGTCAAAAGATATCGATGAGGACATGGAGTCTTTAAGAAATCTACTACAGCTTTTGTACCTCAGTTTGCTGAACTATCAGTGAAAGCAATGCCAGGCCCAGCTCACTTATTTCATAGGTATTTTGATGCTAAAATGAGATAATGTATGTGAACAAAGTGATGGCAAGTCAAAAAAGAGACATATGTTGATATATCCTTCCATGTTAAAATCATTTGTTAGAGTCAAATTTATTATTAATAAAAGGCTGTATTCTATAGCTTGTTCCCTACTGCTAGCAGTCTTTAAAGAATAATAGAGAATTTAAATTCAGCTACTTAAGAACTAAGTAGATCTCTCTCTCTCTCTCTCTCTCTCTCTCTCCACACACACACACACACACACTTCACACACTTTTTCTCTCATGTAAGTTCAGAGCTGGGGGAGGAGAGGTCCAGGCTAGCATGAGGGTTTTGCAGTCCTCTTCTCAGTCCTCTTGGGAACTTGGCTCTTCTCAGTTTTCCAGTCAGCTGTTCTCAGCATGGACTCACTTATTTCCTAGATGGCAGCCGAGGGCCTGCCGCATGTCTACTTCAGGCAGGCAGATGAGGTGGGGCACAGGCCAGCAAGGGTGTGTGCAGCTGAGAGAGCACCTTCCAGAGAGCTTGCCAGGATTCCCCATCCAGTGATTTCCATATGTCCCCAACTGCACATGCACTGCACTAACACCAGTCGCTGCAAGGGCAGCTTAACGATAGAGATTTTACCACTGGTTTTCACTGGACATCTTCCTACCCCAAATAAAACCTGGGTTCTTGCAGTAATTAAAAAGTAAAGAATGGATATTGAACAATTCTCTCTTATATCAAAAATGAAACATGCCAATTACCAGAATGTTAACCAATTTTATTAATTTTCAGCTTCCAAGATACTTTAAAGCTGGACCTAGTGGCAATATGCTAAAGCAAACAAACTGAAAACCCAAAGCGCCACACAGCTTTGGCGAGGCCTAAGACCGCGGGGCTAGAACAGGATGCATGTTTCGTCATCGCTAGTCCAGGGCTCTTCATGGTGGATGGAATCATGGTCTGGTTTCAAACTGAAGCACCCCGTGGGGTTCTTCTGGACCCACGAGCTAGGTTCAGCGTCATGAGGGCAGAACAGCAGCTCCCAAGATGCCCACGTCCTAATCCCTAGAGCTTACACAGATGTTACATCACAAACAGATTCTGGAGATATGATTAAGGAGATGGATCTTAAGATAAGAAGATCATCCTGGATTATCTGGTTGGGCCCGAACTAATCACTAGTCCTTAAAAGTGGAGAATCCTTTCCAAGTGTGTCAGCGATGGGTTTGAAGACAGGGGGGGATTCGAAGAATGGGAGCGGTCGGTCCCAAGGCCGACTTGACGATAGTGGGAACAGGACACACAGCCAAGCACTGCAAGCAGCCAGGAGCTGTCCTTACCTGGCGGCTGGTGGGAAACGGGGACCTCAGGGACAGAGTTCTCCAACAACCCGGAGGAGCAAACCAATGAGTCTCCCCCTCCGCTCACAGCCTCCAGAAAGGAAGAGAGCCCTCAGTTTTAGCTCCATGAAACTCATGTCTGCAGAACTATGCTGCTTTTTCTGTTGCTTTCACTAAGTTGAGAGGAATTTGTTACTGCAGCAAAAGAGAACCAGTCCAAGAAGCTGCACGCTACTCTGACGTATTTTTTTCATATTTCTGAGCAAGTCGATAAATGAAACATCACCCAACGTGCACAGGAGCAGCCGGTGACAAGTGTGGGGTACGGGTCACTCAGGTAAACCAGTCACATGTAGCTGGAGAGCAAGGACGGTTCCTGGGGGTGTTCAGAGCTGGCCGATGTGCCATGTCCAAGGACCGCCAAGCACAGCTCGAGTTCAGTCGTGGTACCAGAGACAGAGAGGTCCCAAGGAAAGGCCCGGTCCGCCCCAGGTCGCCGTGGGTCGCCTCGGGGCCACCCGAGGCAGCCGAGAGAGGAAGAGAGGGAAACCCAGCAGGCTCAGTGGGCGATATGATTGGGAAACGCAAGAGGGCGGAAGACAGGGCAAAGTGGCGCCCTGGGAGAGAAGGGGCCTGCCCAGGCGCCGCCGACAGAAGCCCCGCCGACTCGGGGGCCGCCACCCCACGAAGCCCTCTGGATCGTCTCCTGGCGGAGATGGCCGCCAGGAAGGAGACGAAACACGGAACGGAGAGCAAGAGCCAACGCAGCGCGCCGCGGGCCTCCGCAGCGCCCCAGGTGCAGCCCCGTCTGGACAGCGCGGGACGGGCGTGCCGGGGAAGCCGGCGGCCGGTCGGGCGGCAGGAGGCCGCGCTCATTGCGCTGGTATGCTCCATCCCCTCCCACCCTAGGTTGTCAGACCCTACAGATCCTTCGCTTCCTGCAACCCCGACTCCACGAGTCACCTGTGCCCCGCGTCAGGAGGCACGACAGGGCCCACACATTTTAATTCCGGAGTTCGTCCGCCGCGCAGAGCCCTTCGGTTTTGCCCTCGCTGGCCGACGCGTGCCCTCTCGTGGCGAAGATTAGTAACTGCAGAACGAGAAACCTAAGCCAATGGTTTTTGATTCCCGTCGGTGTCATCAGTCACAGTGACGGAGAGGAAGGAGACTTCCGAAACGAGTTTCTAATTAAAAAGAATTATCTGAAGTGGATGCCAACGCACGGGAAGGAGGCTTACATTAAGACAGCGCAGGAGTAATTTTCTAACCTCAAAACCTCCCAGGATTGCCGCAAAAATCGGAGACGAGTTTCCCCATCACATGCTCCAGGCCTCAGATCCCGGGAAGGTCTAGGACGCAGTGACGTATGGACTCGGAGGCACCTCGTTTCGAGCCTGCGAGTCTCAGCCTTCACCTCAGAAGAAGGGAGTCGCCGTCGCGCCATCGCACGCGCCTCACGGTGGCGTCGCGAGGTCCGCGCTACGTAACGTGGCAACAGCGCGGTCTAGGTCGGACCCCGTAGTCTTCGTACCCTCACCACCAGCCCTCGCGCTGCCTTGTCTTCTGCAGTCAGTGATTTACTTATTTTTAAATAATGTCGTAGGCTACACTTACAGCCGTAAAGTGCGGCGCGGATACTCACTTTTCAGAGATTCTGAAATAAAAGGAATAAACTCCGAGCTTAAGGATGCCATACCATACCATCCTTCTGAAACACAAACAAGGATGAGATTATTTCCTCTACTCCGTTCCTTTGAAATGCAAGTTGCAGTCTCCACCCTCCCTCTTCTCAGCCCAGCTCAGCCTCCTTGGCGCTCAGTTTGTTTCCACATTACTTGACCAGTGGCCTCTAGTGAATTTGTGAATGCAGGTTTGCCTGGGGGACGAGGCAAGAGGCACCCACGCGTGTGACCTTTAAGGTAATTGTTCTGTAATTGTTCTGAACCTGCATAATATGTACTGCGGTGTGATAAGCACGAGGACGCGAAGTGTACAAATCAGACAAGAGCCTGGCCCTCATATATTTTATGCTGAGAAGTTTATGAGAAAATAATCAAATATAGCTAGCAGTTCTGAAACGAGCCGTGAAGGGAGCAAAGGGAATGCAGAGGTGGGAGAGTGAGAAGGCAGCTGCTTTGAGGGAGAGCACTTCAGATAGAGGGAATAGCAAGTTCAAATGTCCTGACATAGGAGTAAGGAGGTGCATGAGTTTGTTCTGCAAGATCTACAAAAATAATAATTTACTAAACATTATGGAGACTTCCAGTCAAAATGGTGGCCAAGTAACAGTGCTATACAATGTCTCCTCACGGACTCATTTAAAAAGTGGAAATTATAGGGCTGGAGGAAGAGCACATCAGTTAAAGCGGAATTGCCTAGAAAGCACAATGCCCTGAGTTTGATTCCCCAGTACCACTTAAACTGGACGTGATGGTACACACCCATAACCGCAGTTACTTGGGAAGTTGAAGCAGGAGGACTGCCATGTGTTTAAGGCTATCCTGGAGTACATAATGAGTTCAGGACCAGCTTGGGCTACAGAGTGAGGGGATGTCTCAAAAAAGTTGAAATTATAATTAAAAACTACCTGCTCAATTTAGCTAGGAAAGAGTGGCCCAACAAGGCCACAGGAAGATCAGAAATCCCCAAAACACAGTGGAAGTGGGGAGAAACAGCAGCCCCAGGCCAACTGTGATTGGTTGTGAGCTGCCAGCATCCACAGATGGAGGAAAGCCAGCCTGGAGCCTGGAACATTTGACCAAAGTAAGTGCAGAACCGGATCTGGAAGACATAGGAATTGACATCAGCTGATAGACCCAGCCTCCAAAAATGAGCCTTCAGGTACTGCAAACTGTTAGTGTAATGCGAGCTTCCCCTAGAAAAGGCCTCCTGGAACCCAGACCAGAAGCAGCGCCTGTCAGCTATAACAGGCAGTGAAGTAAGCAGAAGCCATTAAAAAATAAAATAAAATAAAAGAGCCTGAGACTCAGATTGAAATGTTTAGAGTAAAATCAGGCTCAGAAGAGCACATTAGAGGCTTTTGAGGTAACTCTTCAACAGTGCGGAGAAAGAAACTGGCACAAGAGGCAGTGTGGATAGGAGAGAAAGGCTGTCAACCTCCTCAATGGCCTGGATGTAGTGGGATAATCGCCAAAGATGCAGAGCCCCGCCCTCGGGGGAAGGAAGGCAGGACAAGTGGGAGAGCTTTGCTGAAGGGGCTGGGTGTGATCAGACACTCTAGATGCCACTGGACTGCTAGGTTCTCCCCTCACTGCCTACTCCCAGCACAGAACCCAAGAATTCTGGCTCCCACCACACACTGTCATACTAGTTCAAAGAAACCTCTTGGCTAGGCCATGAAAGTGAAGTCCCTCAACGACAGAAACATGGGAAGAAGACAAGGCAATGGGACACACAGAGATGCCTGAGACCCCAGAAACTAATGTCATGGGCCCTAAATAGTGGAACTCATAAGGAAAAAAGTCAAAAAGCAAATAAATGAGTTAAACAGCTGATTCAAAAAAGATATTCTCAAAGAAATGCAAGCAATGACCAGTTGGCTTAAAGAGGAACTTAGTAAACAAATAGTGGTTCTAATGGACCAAAGCTTACTGAGCATATAGAAGCCACAAATAAAAAGTTGGCTGAGGTAAATAAGGAAACAAAAGATTCAAAGAAGTGGAAATTCTGAAAAGAAATCTAGCTGAAATCCAGGATATGAAAAATAAATTTGAAAACAGGGGAAATTGACTCAAACACTGTGAAGACCAAATTTCAAACCTGGAGGACAAGGCTGAGGAAACAAATTAATTAATTAGGCACAACTCCAAAATTAGAAATGAGCAAAGCAGCTGGATACAAGAGCTGATGGATGATTCAAAGAGAACCAATCTCAGAATTATGGGTGTGAGAGAAAGAGCAGAAGACAGAATCAAAGGCATAAAGAATTTATTCACTGAAATCATGTAAGAAAATTTCCAAATCTAAGAAAAAACATTAATTTTCAGGTACAAGAAGCTTACAGAAAGAACATCAAACAACCTCAACCACCAATGAGACTGCCACAACATATCGTAATCAAAACCTCAGAAGTCCGATATAAAGAGAGAATATTAAAAACAGCAAGAGAAAAACATTATTCTACCAAGACAAATCCACTTGAATTATTGCAGATTTCTCCACGCAAACTTTAAAGGCTGGGAGAGTCTGGCACAAAGTCTTTCAAGCTCTAAAACACAGCAAGTGTTAAGCTAGGTTGTTATATCCAGCAAAATTATTCCTGAAAATTGAAGGGGAAATAAAAATTTTCATGACCAAGAATCCCTAAAGAAATTTTTGACCACTACCCCAGCATTGCAGAAAATACTTAAAAAATTTTTGAGAGAGACAGAGAGAAAAGCAGCACCAAAGAATACGGAGGAAAGGAAACATCTAAAGAGAAAGTATAACAAAAAATAGACATCAATCATTTGATTGGCATCCTACTAAAACAGTACCAGCTTTCTCACAAAATCTGTGAAAAGTCCTCCCCAATTATTATTTTTATTAGTATATTAGTTTGTAAAACATGACAATTATATTCAACATGGGGAATTTATATAAAATCTTAATCTGTGAAATTTTTTGATGTGTAAGATGTACATAGGTATTTAGCTTTGGGTGGATTATCAGAAGGCAGTGGTGTTGATTTGGATATTATTTCTAAAAACAGTAAGAGTTGGTAAATAAGTGGTTCCTGAGGTCTTTTCCCTGAAGCTGTCATTGAGTAGTAAAGATAAAAGATCCCACATTCTTAGTCTATTGGCTAAGAACTATTAGTTCAACCTGTAATTCTTGAATTTTACTTTTCAATTTCATACTCTGTAACTAAATTTGTAATATGACCTTATTTGTTTCTTCCTGCTTCTCTCTGGGAAAGAACTCTTGAAAAATTCTGAAATAACTAAGTATGCTATTATGTATATTGCTTTATGTGTGATATACTTTTGTGATGTAGACTTAAGTTCATTTAATGTAGTGATTCATTTATTCAGTCTTTGATACAAGTTTAGTCTAAGTAATCTGATTGATATAATGATAACTTGAATGCCTTTTGTACAGCAGCACAATTGGTAATAGCCAAATCTTGAAAGAAACCAATATGTCCTAGTACAGATGCCTGGATAAAGAAGATGTGGTATATATACACAATGGAGTATTACTCTGCCATTAAGAATGACACATTTAAGTCATTTTTAGGAAAATGGATGCACCTTGAGAACATAATGGTCAGTGAAATGAATCAGACCCAGAAACCTAAGTATTATATGGTTTCTCCAATATGAGAAAACCAAACCATAAATAATGTAAGAGACACAGAGGAAAATAAGAAGATGGACTTTGTAGAGGGGGGAAAAGAAAAGGGGGGAAGAGGGTAGGAAGGAGAAAGAGAGATGATATGTCAAAAAAAAAGAACCAAGTGGGGCTGATAGTGGGAGTTGGAGGGGAAGGTATTGTAATTTTGATGTAATATATATGTGCACAAAATACTCAAGTTCAATGTAGACATTATGTATTGCATATATATATATTTATTTAAATAAAAAATTTAAAATTATGGGCATATAAGTATACTATATTGACTACGCATACATATGTGTGTATATATACAATAAATATTAATTAAATATATGTATGAACATCTTAAAATCTTCTCATAAGTAATTTTAGAACTTTACCCATGAGGAAAAATATTGTTGAAATGTTCTGTCTTGAAACAATGCTTACTAGGCACACATTTTTGTGACAACAAACATGTTAAGACAGCAATTCAATGGATATCAACTCTCAGGCCTTAGTGACAGGTCTCAGGATATGAGGTCATGGCTTTCCATGAGAAAGCCATACAATTGTGGCTTACAACTTAACATTCATGTGCAAAAATAAAATAACAATATGATTTGGTCACCTTTTTATTTTAGCTTTCAGAATTTCAGAGTCATTTTCCCCCTTTACCTCTTTCTGTAACTGTTAAACTATTCTGTTACAAAATGAAGTCCGGGTGACCTTTTTGTTGTTGCTAAAACAAAAATTCTAATTACTGTGTGTTAGGAAGTTCTGAAGGCAAGACGAAAAAAAGGCTGTTCAAATATTCCATAAAATCTTTATTGGTGCAAAACCTGTTTACCACTAAATAATAAATCTAAGTTTTTTACAATGTGTTTTCTCCTTCAATCTCTGCTACATAGACAGACACAGGCTTCCTCCTCCTCTGCTTCCCTTAATTTTGCAGCCTTCTCACGACTGCTCTGCAGAAGGGCTGGTGTTTGTGGCGAAAGTGGAGTGAAGGGGAAGGGACAAGCGATTGGCTGAGGCCAGTGATGGAACTGGGAATTGCTCAGAGGACTTAATGACCTTTAGAGTGGACAGAAAGTTGGGAGTGGCGGTTCTTGCAGAAGAGACTCAGATGGCTAGCAAGAGAGAAGAAAAAAATATCCGGAAAGGTTTTGAAGCCCACCGGGGTGGTGCATGTCTCTAATCTCATCTCTCTGGGGGCTGAGTGGCAGGAAGATGGGCAAGTTCAAGCTAAGTCTGGGTAGCTTAGCAATGTCCTGTTTCAAATTTTTTAAAAAAGGCTGATGGAGTGGCTCAGCACAATGGCTTTGGTTCAGTCTTCACCATCACACACACTTGCAAAATGTTTGAGTACCTGCACAGAAGAGGTTGGTTATGAATAATTTTGTAGCCATCATGAAGGTGTGCAAGGGGAAAAGTGTGATGACAGCATTCATTGTTGCTTGCCTCCCAGCTGCACCTCACAGATTGGTGCTTGTTGTATTTCAGTTGAGCCCAGGTGTCTTCCCTGCTTTACCCGAGTCCTTGGTGTTTGTCTCTTCCAGTCTCAGCAAGTGTGGACCACAGAGCATGGGAGAGTACTGAGCTAATGGTGAAGATGCCATGCCTGCAGAGCAACTTACAGTGAGCACAAGCACACACCCAACTCTAAGCCACAAATCCTGCTGCTTCTCCCACAGAAGGAATGAACAAGCCCAGCTGTGAAGGCAAATTTACAAAACAGCTTGTTCTTCTCTATAAAATTAATATCAATGTGGGATGCAGGTCAAGATGGTGGCCAAGTGAGTGACAGATCTGCACACTGTCTCCTCAATGACCCACTTAAAAAGCCAAGACTTTAGTCATAAAGTGCATGCTCAGTGTAGCCAGAATAGAGGCCAGCACCCCAACAACTGACAGGAGGCTGCAGGAAGGTCAGAAATTCGGAAGTCATATCGAAAGTGGAGGAAAACATCAGCTGACTCGGCGCGGCCCAGAGCTGCCGGCATCCACAGACCACTGATGGAGGAAAGCTGGGAGGCCAGAGCCTCAGTTTGAGGTAAGCACAAATCTGCAAGAAGTGGAAATTGTTGGCAGCTGGCATACCCAGCCTCCAAAAAACGAACCAGCAGATAGTGTACACTACAAATGCAATGTGCACTCCTCCTAGAAAAGGCCCCAGTAGCCCAGACCAGAAGCAGTGCTCGGCAGCCATAACAGGCAATGATGTAAGCAGAAGCCATTAAAAAAAAAAAAAAACTGAGATTGAACTCATTTGAGTAAAAGAAAGCCCAGAAGAGCACATCAGGGCCTTTGGGGTCACCCTTAAACAGTGCCTAGGAAGAAACTGGCACAAGAGGCAGAGAGAAGAGAAAAGAGGAGAAAAAGGCTGATTATCTCCTGAACAGCTCAGTGTAGTGGGCACACTTCAGAGGGTGGACAGCCCTCCCTGGGGGAGGGAAGCCAAGACAGGCAGGAGTGCTTTGCTAAGGACTGCGGTGAAAAAGGCACCTGAAAGGCCAACAGACTCTCAGGTCTCCCTCACTGACTACTCCCAGCACAGATCTAAGTAGAATCGTGGTTCCCCACAGCACACCGTCATAGCTGTTCAAAGAAACCTCTCAGCGAAGCCTCTAAAGTGATGTCCCTTAACACCAGAAACATGGGAAGAAGCCAGGGCAATAGGGCACCCACAGAGATGACTGAGAACCCAGAAACTAATGGCATGAGCCCTGAAATAGTGGAACTCATAGGGAAGGGAGTCAAAAAGCAAATAGATGAATCAAACAACCAGTTCAAACAGTATTGATCAGTAGGCTTAAAGAGGATCTTACTAAGCAAATAACTATCCTAGTGGAGTCATAGCTCACTAAGCATATTGGAGCCACAAATAAAAAGTTGGCTGAGGTAAATAAAGAAATGCAAGGTATGAAGGAACACTTTAATAGGGAAGCAGAAAATCTAAAAAAAATCAAGATGAAATTGAGAACATGAAAACAATATGTAATAACAGGGAAAGGCAACTCAGATATTCAGAAGACAAGGCTAAGGGAACAAATGACATAATTAGGTACGACTCCAAAGATAGAAATGAGCAAAAAGTAGCTGGATACACCAGCTGATGGATGATTCAAAGAGAACCAATCTCAGAATTATGGGTGTGAGAGAAAGAGCAGAAGACAGCTTCAAAGGTATAAAGAATTCATTCACAGCAACAGTGCAAGAAAATTTCCCGAATCTAGGAAAAGAAATTAACTTCCAGATACAAGGAGCTTATAGAACACCAAATAACCTCAACCAGCAATGAGACTCATCATGACATATCATAATCAAAACCTCAGAAATTCAACATAAAGAGAATATTAAAATCAGCAACAGAAAAACAAGGCATAATTGCACCAAGGCAAACCCAGTCGAATTACTGCAGATTCCTCAAGGCAAACCTTAAAGGTTAGGAGAGACTGGAGCAGGATCCTTCAAGCATTAAAAGACAGCAAGTATCAACCCAGGTTGGTATATCCAGCAAAATTATCCCTGAAAATTAAAGAAGAAAAAATTTATGACCAAAAATCCCTTAAGAAATTTGCAAGAACTATCCCAGCATTGCAGATATTACTTGGAGGAATCTTCAAGAGAAGCAGAGAAGCAAGGAGCACTGAAAAAACATGAAGGAAAGGAAACATCTAATCAACATGGGTAGTAATTGGTATAAAATCTTTAAAAATCTGCATGCATGAAATTAGGGATAAATAGATAGGTAAAAGGATGAACCAAATTGGGCAAAATGTTAATAATTAGTGAAATGTGAGTAAACTATAATTAAAGTTAAAAAAATCTGAAATAACTAAGCATACCTCTCTATCGACTGTTTTAACTGTAGTATACTTACGTGATACAGATTTAAGTTCATTTAATGTAGCAAATTGATATAGTCTTAAGCTTGTTTAATGTAGCAACTGACTTTTTATGTTGAGTGTGAGTTTATCCTCTTTGAGAGAGGCCAACAGATAAGCAGCACAAAAAACATGGAGGAAAGATAACATCTAAAGAGAAAATGTAATAAAAAATGGATTGGTATTTAAATCACTTGACTGAAATATTTCTAAAACAGTACCCGCTGTTCTAAAAAATCTGTGAAATCTCCCTACGTCATTATTTGTAATAGTATAGTAGTTTGAAAAACAGAATAATTACATGCAACATGGAGCACTGACATAAAATCTTTAAAAAATATGTTTGCATGAATATATGGATGGATAGGCAGATAAAATTATAAGCCACATCTAGCAAAATGTTAGTAATCAGTGAAATGTGAATAAGTTATGAAAGTTAAAAAATTCTGAAATAACTAAATTTGCCTTCATATTTGTTATTTTAAGTGTACTTACGTGTATAGGTTTAAGTTCATTTAATGTAGCAATGTGGTATAGTTTTAAGCTCATTTATTGTAGCAATTCACTTATTAGGTCTTTGATGTAAGTTTATCCTAAGAAAACTGACAGATGTAAAGATAACTCTTTGAATATACAAACATGTACCTTCCAGTACTCACCTAAGGCATTTGAAATTTACCTTTTCTCTTTTTCTTTCTCATTATTTACTAGCCTTATGAATGACATGGTTGTAGTTCTTTTCTTTTGTAGACTGGTGGGTGAGGCCAGGTTTAAGAATCTCAACAAAGATATAGCAAAATATAGGAAAAAAAAAACCTGTCAAATATCCCAATGAAGGGATCTGCTGGAGTCAGAGAAGAGGCATCAAGATTTCACTACTGCGGCCCATTCAAGGAACAGGAAGCTGAACTAGAGAGTGTTGATTTAAAGTGAAATGATTCAGATGCAGAAGATTAATTATGGTAAGTACTGTACAGTCTCTTTGACTTGGGAATACAGGCATTTTATAGAACCACATGATGTATAGCCAGTGTTGGGGGTTAGGGATGGAGAGGTTGTGGGAGGGCCAAAAATGGGAAGGGATTGTAAAGTTGATGTGATATATATGTGCACAAAATACTCAAGTTCGTTGTAAACATTATATATTGTATATGCGTATTAATGAAAATAGTGGGGAAATACGTAAAAAAATTAATAATGCATCCAAGAGATGGTAAAAATCAATGTCACTTCAAAGTCAAATCTAGGGTTCAATTCATTCTTGTATTGGGGGTTACCCTGACAGAGCATCTTTAATTTTAAAATCAAAATTCCTTCTTTTTTGACACTTTACGTGTGTCTGTGTGTGTGTATGCAATACACAATGTTCACATTGAACTTGAGTACTTGGTGCATGTATGTACATGTGAGAGTTGCAAACCCTTCCCCTCTCCCTTTCTGCCCCTCATTTTTAATTGTGTCTTTTAGTTTGAGGGGTCTGTTTTTCTTCAGCTTCTTGCATATTCTAGTTATTAGCCTCCTCTCTGAGGTATAGGTGGTGAAAAAATTTTCCCATTCTGTTCATTCTCTCTCTTGACTGTGCCGATAATTTCCTTTGCTGTGCAGCAACTTCTAAATTTGATATAATCCCATTTGTTGACTGTGGGGGCTGTTCCTTTTGCACTGGTTGTCTTACTAAGAAAGTTCTTGCCTCCACCTACATCCTTTAGAGTTTTTCCTAATTTGTCTGTAGATTCATTCTTACAGAAACAGAACCTACACATATGTAAATCTTAGAAAAAACGGTATTTTAAGAGTTAATCTCTTTCTACCACCAGTGAATCCACACGCCACAATATGTTACCTCCCTTTGACACTATTTTACATGGAGGCCTAACTTACATACAATGCACATACAAGTATTATACAGTGTACTGAGTGGATCTGTGTGCTCATATTCGTGTCTCTATAACACACAGGACATATCTGCCACCCTACAAGACACTTTCTTTCTCTAGTCCAGTCGATGCCTCACCCTTATTCCATATTCAACTACTATTTATGTATATCATCATAGATTATCTGACTTTTGAATTTTACAAAAATAAAATCTTTTTTTTTTCCTGTTCTTGGTACTGGAGATAAAGCCCCGTGCCTTTGCACTGAGCTACATCCCCAGCCCATTTTTCTTTCTTTCTTTCTTTTCTTTTCTTTTTTTTTTTTGAGACTGGGTCTCACTAAGTCATTAAATTGTTCAAGCTGGGCTCTAATTTGCGATCCTCCTGCCTCAGCCTCCCTGTCATCAGGCTTGGCTAAAAGATGGAATCTTAAACAGCTCCTCGTGTCTGGCTCCACTGAGAGCATCCTCACGCTGCTGCACCTGTCAGCACCCCGGAGTGCTGACTTTGGACTCGGCCACTGCTGCGTGGACACCTTCCAGTTTTCTTATGCATTGTCTCAATGATGGACATTTGGTTTGCTTTTCCAGTGTGGATGAGATTCTTAACAGCTCTTCATGTGGTTTAAGACTGGTTTAAGACACTTAAGAAATGAGCTGAGAATTAAAAATTATCAGCACTGATTTTTAAAAACAGATTATTCTAGATACTTTAGGTTTCAAGTTCCCAGTATAGAATATATTTCTCACACTCTGTAGAGTGTCGGACACAGAATTATTAAGCATCCAATTAAATACACTTGGCTCAACACAGTGCTAAAAAGCACGCAAGTGTGGACTGAGCCCTTTATCAGCGTGCTGGGTTTTCTGATGAAAGAGTTCCACTTCCAGATCACAGAAAACAACCAGGAACCCCGAAATGTCTCACACGGGCATGCTACAGGGCATGCAGTGGGTGGACAGAGTGCGTCATCTGCAAAAATGTCTCATTCAGATGAGAAATGGGTAATGTAAAATTGGGTAAATTATGAAGTTAGAAAACAACTTATTCAAAGACCTATATGCATTGTTCATAAAAATGTTATAAAACATTAATGGTAATTACCATATGGTGATTCTTATGTAACATGTACATTCCCTTTAATTCTCACAACTGTGCCAGGTGACTTTTGTTATGCCCACATTTCAGGTGTAGAAATGGACTGGGGCAATTAAGCAAATTAGAGATGCATGCAGCGTCCATGGGAGACAGAGCCTGACCCTACAGCTCCCATTCCACAGCTCGCTTACCCTCCTTACCCTAAGACATCTTTCTACACGCTGGGCGCCATGCATTTCACACACAAGGAAGTTAGGAATGACTACGCTTTGAGGGTTCCAAAAGATCAGCATACAAACTCCAGAATTTCCTGCTGTTGCACATCACTCGCAGAGAGCTTAAATATTACACACCGAAGATGCACCCCATGTGTTCATGAGAACATCTTTCTTCAGTGCTTCCCCAGTGATGCTTCCCAGTCAAAACACTGCATCATTTCTATTTTTTTCTTCTACCTTAAAATTGAAATGATTTTGATTGTGAGGTTTTGCTACGGTTTCTCAAATAAGGCACACGTTTTAAAAATAGCAAAAGAGTGGCAGATATTTTTAGGTTAAAAAACACAAATGACCTCAAATTCCAAGATAAGTCTTTGGATGTAAGCGTTTCCTATACATCTTAATGCTATAGTGCGAACACCTACAGAAAGTGATGAGCTCTGGTCACATGCCAGTTTCTTCAGGCCTCGTGCCGGCAGGGAGTGAGCAGCAGCATGGAGGGTGAGCTAAGACGGCAACACAATTCCTGACGATTCCACTGACGTGCACGTGTCCCGATTAGACAATATTCCCCCATTTAAGTATTCAGACTTGCTGAGGCTCTGCAGAAAAGAACACTCCAACTTTGGATGGTCATTTTGCTGGAGACAGTCCAGCTTTCTTCCAAGCAGTAGTAGATGACCCCATAAATAACTGTTAATTACATTTCTAGAATTATTTTCCAATGCATAGAGGAACTGAGATATATACCATAGGCCGGTTTTATCCAGATTTTAAATACCTGACACTCTGCCATGGCTAACCCATGGTCCCTACACCCCATGAGGCCTAGGACAGGTTTGCAAGCAGCTGAACACAAGTTCACCAACTTTCTTAAAACGTTATGAGGTTTTATTGATTCTGTGACTTCTCTTGGTAACTCAACTGTATTAACTATGCTAGTTATTTTATATGTGGCCCAAGACAATTCCTCTTCAGTTGTTGCACTCCAGGCAAGTCAAAGGGCTGGACCTCCTCCCAACCCCCAGCTCAGAGGAACTGAAGAGGAATGAAGAAGAAGTAAGAGGAACAGCTCTTCGCCTGGGAGGTGCGCCACAGCCCATCTTTCGTACAGCCCATTCCACTATGTGATGGAGGGGCTTGGGTCGACCTGCACTGTCATCGGTCCTTTGCAAAAGCCTGGTTCTTAACATTCTGTAACATCACAGGTAATACATGTGTGTTAAATACCTGAAATAATTATATCAGAAGTTTGTTCATTGGCAACCCTTAAAAAATGTGAATAAGGCTACAGAGAGAGGAATCTCTCTTTATTGACATGCTTGTGAGTATAAGATTTAGCAGATACACTGGTGTGTTGTATGCATGTGTGTGTATATATACATATACATAAACTTCATCAATTTAATAAGATACATAGAAATATTTAATGCTTCTTAATAAGTAAAATTTCTAGAAATAAGTAAATTATTAAAGTAAAAATTTAAAATGAGAAAGGATGCTTTATGTTTTCAGTTCAACTAATGTTCTGGTGATTACTAGTGAATTAAACGTGTGCATAGATGTGAATGTGGGTGCGTACATGTGTGAGGGCTGAAGGATTATACTAATGCTGAGCTACATTCCTAGCCCTTTTACAGTTGTGTGACAGGACCTTGCTAAGTTGATCAGCAAAACTCAAATTTGTCATCCTCCTGCCTCAGACTCCTAGTCTACTCGGATAACAGACACGCACCAGCACGTGCTGCTTAAACAGGCTTTTTTTGCTGCATACTTACCACCTGGGTTTCTTTTTAGAGACTTTCCAGATCCTCTCTCTGCTCATTATCTATTGTGGTCCTAGTATTATTCATAAGAACTATACAAACTAGCTTTATAATGAAGATACTATCCATTTTGCTATATAATGTCATGATTTGGGTACCTGCTTTAACCTGAGCCTAACACCAATGAACCCAAAGTGAAGAAGCAGCTAAGGGAGAAAAAAAGTCCCACAAACTGAATCACTTTCATACTTATATTCAACAATAATTCCTACTTGAGAAAAAAATCAAAAAAGCACAAGCTAGTTCTCCAATGAGGGATTCACACAGTGAATGAAGTCTTTCACAGGATCCCTTAAAGTAAAGCAGTCACATACACATAACCAAGAAATCTGTTGCCATCATAAGGATATATCTCCCCTCTATCCCAAGTGGAAAAAGTCACAACAATCAAATATATTCTGAACTGAAGTGAAACTAGGTTTCCTCTGCTCAGTAAGAACAAGTCACAGCATGTCCTTCTCCATTCTGTCCACACATTAGAGACTGAAGTCTCAGCGCAGAGAAATTTAGAGAGATGATGGATGCCAACCCCAAGACTGGAGAGCTGTCAGAGATTACACAAATGCAGCCAAAGACTCTTTCCCCTGTGAGAATTCTGATGCCCAGGGCAAGGTTGTGGCCCAGCTCTGTTGTAGTTTGCGGCTTTTTGTGAAGGGACCAAAGGCACTGTGAGGAAGGTACAGATCTGTACATTAGAGATAGGATGGTGCTCACCTATCTCACCTTCAATAGAGGCTGTAGCTTTTCAAGCATCCTGTAAAATTAACCATGACAGGTTGTTTTATTCCTGTTGTGTCAGCCAACACTCCTGGGATGCATAATTTGGTGATCAAAGCCTTAACATAGGCCAGATAAGAAAGATTTGAGGAGACATGGGGATGTCTGATATGCAAGGTACCACGAAGAAGAAAATTAGCAGTCACTAAAATATTCTCAAGGGCAGTGATTCATGTTCATAAATGGAATCATTTCAAACTTGAAGAAGGTTACCTGTGGGAGACTGCTGGATCGCCTCAGGGATCACTAGGTTTCAGCAGCCTAACAATGGAGCTGCCTGCAGGACTTTCAGGTCACAAAAGATGCACAGGAGATGCTAAAATCTAACAAAATAAGGGGCTTCCATAAGTATTTACAAAGGGTTAAGAATGCTATATGTTGGTGCTGGAGAAATGGCACGGCAGTTAAAATGCTTGCTTAGCAACCACAAGGCCCTGAATTCAATTCCTAAGTAACACATAGACCAGATGTGGTGGCCATGCCTGTAATCCTAGCACTCAGGAGGCTGAGGCAGGAGGACTGCAGTGAATCCAAGGCCAGCCTGGGCTACATAGTGAGTTTAGGTTCAGTCTTGACTACAGAGTGAGACAGGTTTTCATATTAGAAAGATACACACCAAATCTAGACTACTGTAAACATGATAATAAACAGTATTATTCACACAAAAAAGACATGACAAATAGATGTCTAAGAAAAATTTCTATAACCACCATGACAAATTCTACACTCACAAGTCTACCAAGAAAATTTCTGTCCAAGTATTCTCAGAGTTTTTTCAGCAATGGCAAAAGTAAGCACCTACTAAATACAATCAATACTTAAATAAAATCTTAACTGCATCCAGAAAAAAATATTTAATCATTCTTCGGTATCCTTAGAGAAAGACTTCAACTAACTGCTCCTAGAAGTGAACTTCTGAGACCCAGGAGCAATGAATAATCCAGAATTTATCATAGAATTCATGAATGAATTCATAATTTTGAGCCCAGAGCCTTTCTTTCCATCTCTCCCTTCCTTCTGCTATCCTTTCATCCCAAATCAGAAGTGGTTATAACTCTGAAGTTGGTTGACTGGGAGTCACATCCACAGATAATGCCCTTCCCCTCATTGAACACAACTATTTGCGAGTGGCTGAAAGATCAGAGAGGGGCCCCCTGTTGGAATGGAAGCAGCCACAGCAGCAGATGCTTGGGCTTGGATCTTTCAAAACAGCATGGTCATGGACAATTTCTAAACAGAGACCTCAGGCTGCAAAGAGCTATGATTTTGTTTTTGCCTTGAGAAAGTGCAATCTCCCCCACCTGCCACCATGCCTCAAGGCCCCTACTTGTTTTCTACTTTCTCTGCATCAATCTTCCTTGATACTTCTTTAGTAGCCTCATAGAATATCTAATAAATATCACCTGGTTTGCTTGCAGTGCACACTGCCTAGCTGTCAGGGCAGAGGCCTTCATACAGTCAGAGACCAGCTATGCAAATACTGTCGTTGCAGTCTTCCACACGTCTGGATAATTTTCTTGTCTACTTATGGCGTTGCTTTTTCCTAAGGAAAGCGTGTATACATGTCTCATAGTTACTATGACTTTGTCAATTTATCCTTCCATTCTAATAAATTTTGCTTTTTTATTTAAAGGAGTCAGTCTCAGGATTTTCACATCCACCTTGCGAAGTATTTCTTTAGAAAATAACCTGTGTGTTGAGGTCTATATTATGTGCAGTTGTATAGTAGTTGCATTGGCACTCATTTTCAAAGATATCTCCCTGCATTTATCTTTCTTTCTGTTACCTAACTTGATGTCTTTCTGTTTTGAGAGTTTCCCGTAATTAGCAAAATAC
This sequence comes from Ctenodactylus gundi, assembly GCA_004027205.1. Lineage (NCBI taxonomy): Eukaryota > Metazoa > Chordata > Mammalia > Rodentia > Ctenodactylidae > Ctenodactylus > Ctenodactylus gundi. The sequence continues at coordinate 216,853 of PVKB01001452.1, read as the reverse complement.
TTGACTTCTAACAGAAACAAAAGAGTGTATCTGTTAAAATATGTTTGTAACTAATTCAGACTTATTTCTTCCATTAATTTTCTCTTTATCACACTTTTTCAGTTGATCTGAACATTAGATATTCTATTATTTCTGTAACCACATGAAAGTTTTAAGACTCATCCAAAGTTAAAATTAATCAGCATTTTCTCCCTCCTTCAAAATAAAACAAAGCATCCTGGAATACTTTTGCTCCAACTTCCCATGGCTGTTCTCTAGCCTTTTACTTATGTTTTGCTTTAGTCCTCACCCTCCACATCTTTACATTATTGCTAGTCAATGTTTGTTTGAATGAAACTGCTTATTCACTACTTTAACTCCATTCACTGTTCATTATTTAAACCCACTCCACTCTTCTGGGTTCTATCTCATTCTTCCGGAAATGTTTTGTGAGCAATTCTTTAGTGGTATTTTAAAAAGTCAACTTAAAATGTCTATATTTATAACCTTCTTCTTTAAAAGCTTTTCTTTTGTAGGGAAAATATAAAATACACACAATGAAACACATCATGTGCATGCCTCCAGAGGGGTAAACACAATGCAGTCTGCCACGCAGGTACCACCTGGGTCAACGTGTGGCATTTCCGGCATTTCCGTCATACCAGAGGAGTCTCGCGTGCCCTTTGTCTGTCAGCATTCACTTTCATTATTCAGACAGCTATCAATATCCATCCATTTGGCCTGTTTTCTGAATTTCATATAAATAGAGTCATATAGTAGTTGCTCCTGTGAGGTGGGGGGATCTGGTTTCTTTCACTCAACAAAATGTTTCTGAAAGGAATGCTTTTATTAGCATTATTTTTCTTCTCTCATACTAAGCATTTCCTGTCATTATCACCTTGAAATGGTAGTTTAACAGGGTGTAGAATTCTAGGTTAACATTTATTTTCTTCTATTTTGAAAATATTATTTTAATGTCTTTAGACTTCATTGATGCCAAAAAGGAGTATACTGTCAGCTTAATTGCTTTTTAAAAACTCTGTCAATTTGACCATTTTTTTCCTAGCTATTCTCTTTTCCCACTTCTGGTTATGTGTATTAATAAGATGCTTTCTCCATTTTGATGTCCTAAAATTTTCATATATTGTATCAAAACATGATTCATTTTTAGTAATTTTAATAAAGTTGATGCAACTTGATATGTTTTTTTGATCTAAGGCAGAGGTAGCTCACAGCCCATATGCACGCTGTAACATCATTTGTTTTAGCCTGATGAAGGGAACTGTCACATTAAGGGTAAGTTAATTAAATGTTTTACCAAATATAGCAGACTATTTTTTAAATTGATGATTATGGCTCACAAATGATATCATAAGTATTCCAATGGCCCTGGGCACAAAGAAAAGGCAGGGGGTACAGAAAACAATTATTTTAATATACTGTTGCTACCAATTGCAAAGGTATTATTTACAAAATTTAGCTGACTTCTTCGGGAATGACTTTTTTCAAAATCTTGAATAGAATTTAAGTCATCTGTTTATACTTACATACTTCAGCTAAGTTTTGCTATAGACTTTGGCTACCCAGAGGTTGGGTCAGTCCATTTATATTGGGACCCTTTCCATACAAAAACCTCAAGTTTAGCTTTTCCTGTAAACATTAAGTGACATAAATCTGACAAGATCTTAAAAACCTGAATTACATAATCTTGAATGTTTGAATACATTAATAATCAATTTAAGAAAAAAGTATATCCATGTACAAAGAGGTAATTTTCTTCCTATGTAACAATGACAACTTTTTACTTAAAATGAGTTGTTTTCCTACCTACATAAAGGACTTTAAAATAAATAAATATAAATTTAATATATATATACTAAATTTCTTCTCTACTGTTAAAGCAAAGAAGATATTATCAAGTCTTCTTTTTCACAATGGCTGCCAGTGAAAAGCTTTCCCTGTATTGTAGAATTTTCATCATGTTACAGTAATGTCTACTTTTTGTTCTGAGAGGAAAAAAATTCCTTTTAATTCAAAAGGCAAAAAGATTTCTAGGTAATATATTTATACAGATTATATGGCTTCCAATTCAGGGTACCCATATGTCCTATATATGAACTTTTTTCCTCATCTACCTCCTATCGGTAGAGAATAGATTGATTCATATAATTTCCAATTTACTGATGATTTGATTGTAATTTAAAAAAAATTTCTAGAGAGACTTGTCTGTCCTTGAAGATTTAGGTCTTGGTGAAGAAACCAGCCCCTCCTGTCTGTGGTCCTTTGGGTTCAGTGGCTCCTGACTTCAGGTGGACAGCTTTCTCCAAGATGTGCCAGAAAACAGGAAGTCTTTAACTTTACCAGACTGATTGTTTCCATAGCACCCACTGGCTTTTGTTAATGTGAAAGTCATTGGGATAGAATGTCAAGAAATATAAGCCATCCACTCTGAACACGCACGGTGCAGTCTCGCCTCAGTGTCAAGTCTTAGCCAATTGCGCTTGGTGGCATTCACTCACCAGAGGCTGCTTGCTGCCAGTGGAGACACTACCTCGGTAGAGTGTGCATATAATATAGCTCTCCCAGCTTTGACTCCAGAAGCTTCCAAAGCATTCTCCCCGACTCTGCCCTCTAATAGCTACGGCTCAGTTTCAGGAGCACAGGCTTGCCAATAAACGACGGTACTCATGCTCACACGCAGTTAATCTGAAGAGCCCGGGAAGAGCAGGGGCAATTTAATCTCTGTAGCAATGCTCTGAAACCCGGTGACAACTGTAATGGCCTTAATACCAAATGACAATCTCCTTTCAAGAGCTTTATGAATATTAATATAGTGATCACAGAGCAATATTTTAAAAACAATGAGTATGTCTTCACTTTTGACAGCGACATTTCTGAATTATAAAAGGTTCATTTTTCCATCATTTTCACAGGTTACATACAGATGTGCATTTCAATTCAGTAAGGTGGCTGTCACATTGCTTTGCTCCAGCTGGGGTGGGAGATCACAGAGTCACTTTTTGTGCTATTGCTCAACTGGTAAAAGTATGTTGGTTGATTTTAATTTATCAATTTTAAATAAATAACCGTAAATACCCAGTATGTGCTGAGGAGAGGGTTTTGGAAGGCTTCTGGAAGAGGTAGGAGATACCAGTTTTCATGTATTAGGATGGCTATTATCTAACTATCAGAAAATAGCAAGTTTTGGCAAAGTGGTGGGTAAAAAATAACCCTTGTGCTTTGCTGGTAGGAACAGTGCTACCATTGTGGAAAGATGTGGCTGTCCCTCAAAAGAAAGGATCAAGTAGAATAATCACGTGATCCTACAATTCTGCGCACGGGTAGACACTCAAAAGAAACTAGAGCTGGGACTCAGACACTTGTACACCATAGCCATTCATCATAGCCAAAATTAGAAATAGAGTGCAAACAACCCAAATGGGAAGAACCCTTTGTAAATATTGCTGCAGCAGCCCTTTGAAAGCCAAATGAAATATTTCTAAAGTGAATTGAGTGAAAAAAAAAAAAAAAACCCTGCAGCTCAGGTATGTAAGAAAAAAAAAAGGTGATTTTCTTTTGTTATTGCTCATACAGTATAGGCAGAAAGCCAAGAGAAGACAGCACTCTAAAACTCTCATTATAACCTCAAAATGTGAAGCAGGAAACAAGGATGATTATTCACCTGCAAAGCCTCTGAACAACTAAAACGTGAAGCTGATGGCACGCACCTGTCAGGCGGAGTCGCCTTGCAGGCCACCTGCTCTCAGCAGTGGTGCCTGCCCCACGCCAGCAGCCTCCGGTGTGCGTGGATCCCTCACAGCCTACGCCTATGCTAGAGAAACTGAGGAGGACACGAGACGCGCATACCCACCCAGTAAGAAGCCCCACAAAGTCCGCAAGTGCCAGTGGTCTTGTTGACCTCCGCCGCCCAGCCCCTCACCACCTGCCCTCTACTGCCCACAGTCTGTGGAGCTTTGGACCTCGAGCCTCGCCCTGCTACTAGGAATCCTTTGCAGTTGTGTCAAACTGCCTTTCAATCCTATCACGTTTTTTCTTTCACATCATTTGTCCTGACGTGGATAAACAGCCCTGACACTCACCATTTCCAAATGAGCTCTGTGGACACCGTCAATGCTTCATCTTTCTCTGACACACCCACACCCAATTGCTCACGTGTCCTCTTGCTCTTCCCCTGCACATGCTCAGATCCACGCAGCCGTGTCCCCACCATCCTCAGTCTTGAGCCTCGGTTTAGCTTTCCTCCCAAATGTTTTCCGTCTCCCACCTTTGCTCTCTTGCAACACCTGCATTCTGCAGCCAGTGACCTTTCCAACATGCAGATCCAGTCATGTCCCTGTTCTGTTTAAAATGCTTCTGCAATTTCTACCGCTTCCATACTGGGGACCCACATCCTAACCTGAGCCCCAAGTCCTGCACATTCTGGCCCAGCTGTCCAACCCAGCTGCACCTGTCACAATGTTCCCTCTTGCTGCTCAAGGCCAACATAGGCATGTTGGGCTCTTACCTGGACTTAGCCCAACTCTCTGCCTGACCAGCTAGAGATTGCTCAGAACCTGGCCTCAATACCTAAAATGCCTTTTGTCAGCAATCCTTTCCCTAAATCCCTCAGCCTGAGGGAGAACTCCCCGTTGCCTACCCAATCCCTATAGCAATGTATACTCCTACTTCCACCACACAGACTAGGAGCATCACAGTAATGAAATGCTAGACTCCTCAATATGAACACATCGCCCTATGCTCTTGTCCTGGGTCCCTCCTCCCTGATGTCAGCCCTCCCCCATCCCACTGTGTGGACTAGCACATCAGCTCGGTGTTTGCTGTGGTTGTCCATTTGCTGAATCGTTTCGACCTGGGACAGTCGCCTTCACCTGCCTCTCCTCACGAGGAAGGGCAGTATCTAGCACATATCGGCACTGAGTAAGTGCATCAATAAAAGATCAGAGAAATGCTCAGAGAGGGACTCTACAAATGTAAGTCTGATCGTGTCTTTTTCTTGCCCAATCACTTTGCTTCTCAGTGTGAATGAAATTCAAAGTCCCTCTTGTGACCAATCAAGCTTTGTGTGATGCAGCCCTGGCTGTCTGTCTGCTTTCTCAAGCACGCCACCCCCATTCTCAGGCATGGCCTTTACATCTACTGAGCCCTCCACCCGGGTTCACCTCCCTCCCCACCCCGACGTCCCACAGGTAGCACCTCAGCTGTACCCAGGCCTCACCTTGGATACCCTCTGCCCAGCCTGGCTCACATAGCACCATGTCTACCTCATCCTGTGCTGTCCTGCTGTATACTTTCTCTGGTGTATTATAATCTGACATTATATATTTGATGTTGGTTTCCAGTCTGCCTCACCCTACTTAAATGCCAGGTTTGTAGGAGCTGAAAATCTGTCCATACTGCTCCTTTCTGTATTCGTTGCAGCTTTGAGCAACAGCTAGCACCAAGCAGGTGTGCAACAAATGTTTGTTGAATGAATAATGGATGGATACTCAAAGTTGCATGGTTTACATACTTTAGTATAGCTTGAATTTTAAAATAAAGGTCATCTATAATAATAAATAGTATATATCCTACTATGGGATTGTACATTCACTTGACAAATACTTACTGAATGTGTGGAAGTCAGAGAAGGGATCAGTCATTTCCATGTGGCAGAAACAACAGGGAAGGAGTCTCCTGAGAGATGAGCTGATTTGTTCCAGAGAGAGGAGGGCACCTGGTGGAAAGACTGATGCCCACAAATGGATCTAGAATGTCCCCCCCACCCCCAAAGCCTTGTATATTTGAATGTAGTGGGATAACTGAGGAACTGTGACCTGTTGGGAAGTAGGGCCTGGCCGGAAGGGGCGCATGGCTGGGGCTTGACCTGAGGTGATTGTTGTTAACTTGTTGAGACTGGGAGACACCCAGGGCAGAGCTTTCAGATGTGTGTTATTGACTTGTGGGCCAGAAAGTAAGGGAGGGGCCCACCCCAAGTGTGCAGCAACCAACTGTCAGCTTGAACTAAGTAAATGAAGAAAGAAGAAGCATTGTTACAGCTCCTTCCTGGGAAGCACTGGCCTTGCCTGAGTCTTCACGGTTGACTAGCTCCTCGCTTACTTGGTTCCTGTGTGCAGTGTCTTGAGCAGCTCTCCAGCCTCTGCCATGTGCTTTCAGCATTGTCATCTGTGTGGATGGCATGAGACCTTCTGAAACTGTGCGCTAAAATAAGCCTTTCTTTCCTTACGTTGCGGATGATGCATAAGTAACTAAGACAGAAATATGGGAAGGCCAGAGATGTGAAAGCGTCTTCAGATACTCAGGAGATCCTGCCACCTCCATCAAGGTATAATCATTCACTTAACTTGTATTCTTCAATTTCTACATTCCTCATTAACTCTTGAGTGGAGCTGGACTCCATCTCTTCACATCAATCTGACCATCGTAGTAACTCCAACCAGGACACAGGCCTGTCAGAAGCTACAGGGCTTCTTCAAGTGACGTCCTGCATGTGACACCCCCTTCTCTAACCATCTACGCTCTCCTTGAGCCCAAGCTCAGAGCCACACCCACAGGTCGGAGGACAGCGGAAATGTAATGGAATTCTGTGGGTTTGGGTTCAGAATCTCAGGGAGGCAGGTTGACTCTGGCTGTGCCTCCCTATCCTTTCCATACTTACCCGAAAACACTCTCACCAGCCCCAGAAAAACAGAGTCACATTTTCCCCCCAAATGCTTAGCAATCTCACAAAATGATGCACGACAGGGTTAGTCTATGCTCCCCTGCAGCATGACTGTGTGTGTCTGCTGTCTGGGTGGGAGACGCAGGAAAATTTTCCACTGAAAGAGCAATGGGGAGCTGCTGGGACTTCCTGAGAAGTTCCCACCCACCCTGTGTGGGATTTCTCCTCTCTCAAAGTTCCTAATCGCAGTCGGCTTGTGATCACACTTCCACAACAGCAGCAGGGAAAAAACTTCTGAATGATCTGGGGCCTCTCAATGTGTAGCATGAATCACTCCTTTTTTTGAACATTTAAATTGGGGGAGAAATAATCTAGCCAAGCACTCTATATTTTACAGCTTAACTTGTTATTTGAAATAGAACTATTTTCATCTTCTACTTAATTGCTACAAAAATACAGCCAGAATGTTACACACTATGTCATGTATATGTCAACACCATGAGACCCATCCTTCCCCAGTAAGACTCTGGCTTCTGCTGGAACTTCCCACATGGCCTCAGCTCCTCTAGACCCTCTTCACTTCCAACTAGCATTGGGAAAGTCCGTCGAGGGCAGCGCTGCCATTCAACAGCCATGTGTGCCCATTGTCTGCACCACACCCCTCCAGTATCCAACTGTGCCATTCACGATTGCAAGGACTTGGGCCAAGGGGTAGGGATAGCACCTGGCAAGAATGTGGAAAGGAGTCCAAAAGCAGTGGCTCTGCTACCTCTGGTGAAGAACATTAGAGGAACACATGGGTCAGTGTGTAACAACTGGACTTTTCAGAGGGCTCAGTCTTTACAATGTGACGTGTCCCTCATGCCTGGCAGTGGAAGAGGATGATCAAAGCCAAGAGGCGAAAAAAAAAAAAAAGTAGCAAAGACGGAGACTTCCCTCAGCTAGCTGTGGAGTAGGCAGGCTTCCTGTTTCCTGGGTGCTTCCTCTCTAAAAGCAAATGTTAATTTGGTCACCTTTCCAGGAAGGCTACGTTTTGTAGCTTTATGGCTACAAAAGCTTTTTTGGCTTTCTGTCACACCCCATATCACAGCATAGCCCTAAAGGGAAAAGGTATTTCTAAAACAAGTGAATTTTATGTAACAAATTAAAGCCAAGAGGAATTTTTCCAAGGCTATATGAGACAGTACGGGAATGTGTGCTACATGTACTTATTTGTGCATACTGTTGTGTGTGTGTCTGTGGTTCTCAACTGGGTACTGTCTCGCTTCCTGCCCACACGGTACCTGCCAATGTCTGGAGACATTTTTGAGTCTCTGTTTCTCTCTCCCTCTCTCCCTCTCTGTCTCTCTCTGTCTCTCTCTCTCTCTCTCTCTTTCTCTCTCTCTCTCTCTCTCTCTGTGTGTGTGTGTGTATGGTAGGGATGCTACTGGCATCCAACAGGTAGCAGCATGGATTCCACAAAAGATCCCACAATGCAAAGGAAAATGCCTCATACCAAAAAAAAAAAAAAAAAAAAAAAAAAAAAAAAAAAAAAAAAAAAAAAAAAAAAAAAAAAAAAAAAAAAAAAAAAAAAAAAAAAAAAAAAAAAAAAAAAAAAAAAAAAAAAAAAAAAAAAAAAGAATTCAGCTCAAAATGTCAATAGTGCCAGGGTTGAGAAACTCTGAATAAACATGCATCTCTTTCTACTATGCATATCATTGAAGGTGACTGAGGCAACATTAGAAATTTATCTAATATGAAGAAACAGAAAACTTTGTCTTTAAGACTTGTTTTATCATTTATTTTTCAATAAAAAATGTGTTGGAAGGGTGAATGCTGTACTTAAAATGGGGTGGGGAATAACCCTCCCTTGCTTTCTTTTGGAATAATGCTGATTCAAAAGTGTCCAAAAATTTACTAGAGTCTTTCTTTCTTCCTAGACAGAGGAGAACAGCCTGATTTGAGCTCCTGGAATAACAAAATCAGTTGCCAAGCATGCAACCTTCACCGTGAGAAACGCTGTAAATTCTTGTTTCCATGCCAGGTAGGTCAGAATTGCAGGAGCAGCTTAAAAGCATTCCAAAATAGAGAATGAGAGAATATTAATCAGGGATCTAGAAGCCCAAGAAAGCTCCAACTCATTGCCTTTCCTTATAGTATTTAGAGAGGGGGATACAGACATCACTTGGGCCCCTGGAACCTGCCCAGGCTCTGGACCTGAAGCTTCCACAAAACATTTTTAATAAGAGTCACCTGCTCTGTGCAGTGGAAATGTGTGCTCTAACATGCCACACTGAGTATCTACGGTGTGCTGGGCAGTGAGGACACAGACAAGACACACAACCCGTGGCCACTCTTGGCTCAGGATGGACAGATGTGTAACAAAATAACAGTGTCAGTGAATCCCAGAGAAGATAAGGAAGTCAAATTTCTGGGGAGGCAAAGAAGGCACCCCTGGAAAGGGGGTTGTCTTCCTTGGGTTTTGAAAGATGAAGAACTGTTGGGCAGATATGTTGTTGTTGTTTGTGCGGGTGTGTTGGGGGGAGCTGCTGCACAGAGCACTGAGCTTTAACAGGGCAGCATGCTCAGGAGCCTCGGCACTGGATTTCTGGAGCTGAAAGAGTGTTCTGGTGTGAATGGCAAAGGTACTCAGATGATATTGCTAGAAATGTGGCTTGGAGTCTGGTGAATAAGTATAGTTTCAATATATGAAGTTAGAATTTCTGGTAATAAAGGACTATTTTGAGGTAGTTTATATTATAATCTATCCTTTATCTTAAGTTAAAAGCGATTCTCGAAATAGTTTGGGTCCTTTAAGCTTTTCCATTTTTCTGATGTTCAGAGATTTACAAAGGGAATATGGTTCCCTACAGAGAGGCTAAGCAAGTGCTTTTGTATTAGGAAAACCCACCTGCTAGCTCACTTTGCTGCTTGTTCAAGGAACTTCAGGGATGCCCTGATGCAGAGCTCTCTTCCCCTTGGTCTGCATCATCTCTACTCCAACTAGCCATGACGTCTTCACTGCCATGGGCAAGCTTCCGTGCCGGTCTCCCCATATACTGGGTGGGTGCCACACGAAGATGAAAAGGCTATAAATTAAATAATATTTCACTCCAAGAGCCATCGATCGCCAAAGCCTATGCTGAGAATCTCACTTGTCCCTCTTGGTTTGTTCCTGGTTATGTTCTGAAGAAAAAATTATCAAGTTAATAAATCAGCACAAACAATATAAGCCCAATAAAGCCAGTCTCTTCTGGCTTTTATTACTTATTACGCTGACAAAGTAATTCTGCCACTCTTCGATGAGAGTGGGCGTCAGACACTGGAACACTGACTGTCCTCTAGCAGCACGCAGGCCTTTCAGATGGACAGCACGAAGGACGCACCTGCTTCCCAGTGCCCCACTGCTCTGTGGACACACTGTCACAGTTTCCCTGCATTTTCAGAAGCAGTGACACTGAAAGGGCATTGGTAAGGACTTTATCTCTTCCTCACTTCTTCTCTCCAATGTGTTTTTTTTCCCCTAAATTCAAGCCCAGTGTGGGACATCAACCTAAAACACAACTTTTATCATTAACTTGTAAATGTATAAATTGTAAGATGCTGAAAAGTGTTACTGGTTGAATAACCAAATGCTAATAGGCTTTAAAAAATTGAATTATTAAGACTGTCACATTAGAAAAGCAGAAATAGTCCACAACCCCATCATTATTAATCTATTTCATATGTCAGTTTTCTACAGCTATAATCATAATGTCTGTATAATTGTTTGGTCTTGTTTCTAAATCTATTTAAATAGTTATTTCTTTTTAACATGTAATACTGAATAGATGCTAAAAATGTGTGTTTTCCTTGAATATTTAATAGTATGCATGGTAAATGTTTTAAGTATAAAGTTAAATTATAAATATGAGACACATACAGTTATATGTATATATGCAACTATAAATATAGCAAAATATTAATGGTGATTTGGATTGTAGGATTTTATTATCTGAATAGTTCAAATTTTCTTCATCATTATAAAATGGAAAAGTGTTCAAATATTACATTATAACTCTTCTCCTTTACAAATGTTGATGATTATCATTTTAATTCTCACATATTATTCCAATAAGTGGACATAATTTTTTTTAACTTAACTCTCTTTTGGAGGGAAAAGTAGGCCATTTCCATTTTTTACATTATTAAGGTTAAGTATTCCTTATCTTAAATAACTAAGATCAGAAGTGTTTCAGATTTCAAAGCTTTTCAGATTTTGAAATATTTGTATAGACTTTACTGGTTGATCATTCCTAATCTGAAAATCTAACATCTTCCAAAATCTGAAATTTTAAAATGTTCCAATTTTTGGACCATTTCAGACTTTAGACTAAAAATGATCAGCCTATAACTCATGCTTTCAATTTCTCCCTGTCTCCATACCCAAACAAACTATTTCCCATGGAAAACAAGGCCTCCAAAGATCTGACCTCAGGACAGAGTTAAGGGAAGGAGCATCTGAGAGGGATGTTCATATCAGAATCCTGCTTTGCCACTTCTTCAAGGCACGGTCATGAGATGAATCGAGATGCAAGGGTGGACAGTTTCTGCACAGTGAGGCACCACAGAAGGTGGCTGCTATCATTATAATCTCCCCATCACCTCCACCTCTTCCCCAGGCACCCAAGGCTCCAGCCAGAAGGAATCATTTGGAATTGACTGAATACAACACTGCCATTGTGTGTATGATTCTGTCTAGAAATCTTTCCACTTCCTCTCTAGTGATATTGTGGTTTGGTTCTGGGGTGTGCCCCAAAAGTCTCATGTATTTTAATGTTATGAATTGTCTATGGAACCATGTGCTGTTGGTGGATTGGAGACTAGTCTGGAGGGGTGGATTGCAGTTAAATTAGGACTAAAGGCATGTGAGTTAGGATTAACGGTGTGCAGTGGCCACACCTTTCACACCTAGATGCAGGAGGGGTTAATCACTGGGTGGAGACCTGGAAGGATATATATAAGCTGCCTTCCTTGGAGGACTAGGATGAGGACTAGGACTTGGACTGGTCTCAACTAGTCTAAACTTGCCTGCCTGTTTGTGAAGTTGTGAGAAGCTGCCTCCACCTCTGCCTTTGCCACGTACTTCGATTGCTGCCAGCTGCCCCTGAATGGACTGTGACTTTCTGGAACTGTGAGCTAAAATAAACCTTTCCTTTCCTGAATTTGTGGGTGTCAGGTATTGAGTCACAGTAACAAAAAGTAACTAAGACAACTGAGGTTAACTCATATCCACCCAGTCCGTGGACCCACCCTCTGTGATCTTCCTGGGACAGTTGTCCGAGTCATGTGTTCTACTTGGGATGTTCCCTTCACCCAATATGCTCCTTCCTTGGCATTTGCTATATTTTCTTTGCCTATTTCTCTCTGTTCCATGAGACGTAACACTCCTCCAGATTAGCTCTGGTGTCCACACTGGAAACCCTTAACTCAGATTTGAAAAACAATAAACATCCAAGATTTTACTACTTGGGTGGTTTTGCCAGGTCACTCATCTTCAAAACTATGAATTTTAATGGGTGCATGATATTCTATTGTGCTATAGATTTTATAATTTACTTAACTTTTTTCTACTATAGTCCATTGCTTAGGAAAAAGTGAACATTACAAATAATTTACACAGAACATTCTAGTACTAGACTTTCTTTAAGGATAAAATTTATAGGGCAGAATTGTTGGAAGTGAACATCTTAAGGCTTTGACTTTACATTGCAAAAGTGTAGGGCATGGTATCTTTAGGTTTCATCCTCCATCTGTGTATTTATTGCTGTAGTACTCTGAATGAGTCAACGAAATAGCTAGGGCCGATGTCTCCTCCTGCAGATGACTCCCAGGCTGCAGAGTTGGGGCTCCTATGACACATACACACAACACCTGCACAGTAGGCAGGGACCAGGCTGCTCAGGTGCTTCAGCTCTCTGCCCATGGAGGTCAGAGGTCAGAAGGCTGTGAATCAGGTTTTTCTGGACTCAGCCTGGAGACTTAGAAACAGTATGAGATATCACTGCATTCCTGCCCCTATTTCTTCTCCCCTGAGCCCATTTAGAACACTTGCTTCCAAACTTTGGTTTATTAGGTAACATGAAATTGGTGGTAAGCTGGGTCCAGTGGTATAAACCTACAATTCCAGCACTCTGGGATGCTGAGGAGAGAAGACCTCAAGTTCAAGCACAGCCTGGGCAACTTAGTGACTTAGGGAAGCCCTGTCTCTAAACAAACAAACAAACAAACAAACAAACAAACTGAAAATATAGCTCAGTGTGAAGAACTTGAGTTCAATCTCCAGTACCAAAAAATAAAATGGTCATATTCAGACATTTTTGTCCTAAAAAAAAGTAGTTCGTGTGTGTGTGCGCATGTGTGTGCATCTCCAAATCAATGTATTATCAGTAAAGCAACAATCTCCTCTCACCAAGTAGCTTTAAAATGGTAAACTTCTACATAGAATGATAAGCTTCAAAATATGGCCCATTCCTGGACCTGGATAAGAATCACCTGATCCGCATCTGCCTGATAAGTGGACACAGGACTCTGTACTTAAAAATAAATCTCCCAAGACAGTTTCGAAGCTGCTTATGTTTATAAGCCATTACCACACAGCCTCATTTGGGTATCTCCATACTGCAGTAATTACCTCCCAAAGATGTGTTTTTCCCATCCTTCATTTTTAAAGGAATATATTTGCCTTTTCGTCACAAATAACTGTACCTGTTTCACTCGGAGCTGAAAATTTGGGTCGGTCGAATAGATTCTGATTCATAAATTAACACTGAAAAAGTGTCCCTACTTACAAAGATAAAGCAACTTAATTTATTGATTTTTTATTGAAACTCTGAGGAAAGAGACTCTGTGAGGTTTCTTGGGGGAAAAAGTTTAAACAGTGTAAATGTTTGTTATAAACCTTTATAGTTGGTGTGATATTTTTGTTATTTCAGTTAATACAAAAAAATAGGTATAAGAATGTTGCAAAATTTTTATGGGTAAAAAAAAATCACCACTCTGAGTAGTCTTTGCACATGAAGGTGACAGACATTGGACTGAGGAGGAATGGGAACCCCGAGTGCTTTCCTGGCTCTAATGAGGACCCCGCCCAGCACACCCAGCGGAGAAATGGGGCAGCTTTCCTCAACACCATCATGAAATGGGTGGAGAAGGCTTTGGAAGAAGACTAGTAGAAATCAACAATCGAGACTCATCAGTCTCAGGCCAATAAGGAGCCACAGGACAGCTTCAGAGTGAAGAAATCCCCTGAGGTAAGTGTTATGCACATGAAATGATTTTTAAAAAATATAACATTACTATAAAACCTATAATTGCTAAAATAATTACCATGAAACATGGGCCTAGCCTAGAAAAACATTTGCCCATCTTTCAGCCACTTAAAATTACTTAGCAACCCGCCTGAGAACATTTTTTTATTTACGTTCTTCATATGTTAGATAGTTTTAAAAGAAAGCTCAGAGAGGTTAACAGACCTGGCTAAGGTAGCACAGTTGGAATTCATACCTCTGGACTTCCACACCATAACATTATCCATGATGAGGGAGGCCCACAGACAAGCACCAGAACCGGCTCAGCCAGAGAACTCCTGTCCCAGGGGACTTTGCTAATACTCTCTTCTGTACTTCCCAGCTAATCTAAAATAAAGCCCTTCAGAGTTTCTGTGCTAACGGCAACTACTAACAGAGTTTAGAGGCAAATTAGAAAATATTGATTGTAATTTTTTTCTCTAGACTGAGAAATTAAATCAACCAAGCAAAATCAGAACATCCTAGCTGCAGTGGCAAGGGAGCCCCTGGCAAGGCCTAATGCAGCATGAAAAGCAGAGCCAGGGCCTCTCTGTGCTCCCTGGGCAGCCAGCCCGCCACACTGGAATAGGAGATCCAAGCCAGGGCTGCCACGTCCTTGCAGACTCAGCCACTCCCAGCTAGCCCACACCTGGCCACAGGCTGGCTTTCTTTCTGAGCATTTATCAATCTGATGTGGGAAACTTAGGGCAATAAAGGTTGATGATGGTTTGAATCTGAATTCACAGAACATCCTCCACTGAGATTTTCTTAACTTTTTACTTTCATTGATTTCTCTAAATTTTATCTACAATTTCTAGGTAGAAGGGGCTTTGGGGAAGCAATCTGGTTGAAAGAAAACACAGTGTTTATATATTTGAATACAAATATCACACAAAGTTTAAAAATGCTTTTATTTATACTTTACAAAAGCTGAAAAATTAATAGCCTCTCACTGAGATTTTTGTGTAAAACGGTGGGAGAGTGTGGCAGAGTTTCAGAAGAGCAGGGAGTCCTCTCCCCGGGTCACTACTGCGTGATGGCTGACTCTTGCTTTCTAGTCTTTACAGACGGGCTTACCAGATTCAGTCCATCTGCTATAACAGGATATCCACATTTAAGCAGAAGCAATTTTGTCAGAATTCCTAAATTATAAGTATAAAGGCACAAGAGGATGGAGATTCTGTCTTGTGGACACCAATGTGCCCTGCAACTAGTACCATGTTAGTATACATGAGGCACTACATATTTGTCGGCTGGATGGCTGGGTGAATAAATATCTTTAGCTGTTTGAAAATGGCCTCATATAAATTTATCATTTTAATCAGCAAATGCCGCTCCAGCAATAACTGGATTCTATTTCCTACAAAAATTTCAATGAGATTTTTTATAGATAAAAGGGCATAACTAACGAATCCCAACTATCACCAAGTAATCTCTGTGCTTTAACATGGAGTGTTAGCATGCCACTCCATGTTAAGAATATCCCCCGCCCCTACCCACCTGAGACCAGCATCAGTGCCATGTATGTATACGGAAGCACCAATTCTGGTGACAGTGTGTATGCCAACGTGAAGAACTGCAGAGCTCACACTTGAAGCAATGTTGTTTTCTGTTTGTTTGCTTGTGTGTTGTCTAAATAGGGTGCTAATTACTGAGCAAAACTAGGTCATTATCCATGAAGCTTACTTAAGTGTGTAGGTTAGCTTTCCATTGTTGTGACAAAATACCAGAAATAAAACAATGAAAAAAGAGGAAAGATTTGACTCAGTTTCACAAGTTTCAGCTCAAGGTTGGCTTGCCCTATTGCAATAGGCCTACAACAAGGCAAAGCGTCGCGGCGGGGAAGCATGTGATAGAGCAAAGTTGCCCAGTTCATGGCAGCCAGGACGCAATGAGAAAGAGAGGGAGGAGCCAGGGTCCCAATATCCCCACCCAATGACACTACCCAGTGATCTTCCATAAGCCCCAACTCCTAAAGGTGCTGCTACCTCTCAAGGCAACATCCCACAGGATGGTGGCCAAGTCTTTAGCAAATGGCCACTGAGAAACAGTCAAGATGGTGACCAACTCTTCAGACATTTTAGATCTAAACCAGAATACTATGCTTCACAAATTATGGATTCTCATGTCCATGATCTTGTGCTTTATAGAGACTTCAACTTAAGAGCAATATCTAGCCTTTTCTGTTTTTTTTTACATTAGTCTAATTCTTCAAAGTATAAGCAAAAACTACATTTTCTCTTCATCTGTGTAATAGTTACATTATTTTTCATCTTAGCAATACATCAGTCCTGATATTAGCTCTGTCATAATGCTGAGCACTTTTCAGCTTTGAGGAATTAAATAATTTGGCCAAGCCACAGATAGAATGGAAAGGTTGAGGAATCGAATCCAGACAGTCTGATTTTTAAGCTAATGTACTTTAGCATCTCGCCAGAGCTATCATAAAGCTCACCAAGTGGTAATCTCAATTATGCATGTTGCCTGATTTCCTGTAAATCTGTCATAACTGAAATAAGATGGAAAATGAGAGGGAAAAGAGTGGGTGGAGGTGAAGGAAGAGAAAACAGAGAAAAGCCAAATTGGGAGATCTAATTTGATTCTTGCTCATTTTATCCCATTTCTCAAAAGCCAATTAACCACAGGATTGGTTTTCATAGATGGATGTACATCTAACTGCGTCAGTCAGCCTTTGACACATAGCTGTGGTTATCTATAGTCCTATACATATTCCTACTTCCTTAAAAAATATCCATATCCACTTAGGGGTACCGTATCCAAAATGCAAGTTCAAATTTAACAATTGATATTAACAGCAAAGCAAAGACAATGTAGCATAAGTAAGGAGATGGAAGCCATGGTTTCTGTTCTTGAGGAAAACATTTTTTAAATGCCTGGATGGTGTCGGGTGTGATTTTTTCTGCCAAACACTGTTGGTTGTTTGCAGCTGCCAGGTGCCCTCCATTGAAGATTCTCAATCAAGGCTTAGCAAGTAGGTGCTGTGGCTTACTGCCAGGGTATGCCAAGTATATATGCTGAGTATATATATATATAAATATTAATTTCCTTATTTTGAGTTAAGCTTCACCGACCTTCACACTGACTAGAACACAATGTTTTCTTCACGGAGTCTAAATCAGGACAGAGGGCAGGCGCTGCGAAGGGAAATGGACTTGGCCTGAAGGGTGAGGATCTATGTGCCAATACTCATCTCCAACCCTCCTGGCCTGCAGTAATAAATAGCATAGGTGGACGGAGGGTGCAGCTAAGTGGTAGAATGCTAGCTTAGCACTCATGAGGTCCTGGGTCCAATTCCAGCAGCACAAAAAAATTATTGGCAGTGATTAGTATTCTATTATTCTACAAAGCCCTAAATTCATCCTCGTAGTGGTACAACATTATCGGATTGGATAGGCCTCTTAGTGAAATTTAACTGTGGCACAGTTATTTTTGCCATAGGAAACTTGCTGACAGGCTTTCTCTGCAAAACTAAAAGCGTGAAATGCATTTCACTCCACTGAATGGTGTTCCACATGACATACTGATTGCGCCTACAGCCCTGGGGGCACGTAAAGTCTGCCAGTTCCCCACTACGTGAGCTTCATATAACAACTCTGTGTCAACGTGGCAGCTTCATGGGCTTCTTCTCAAGCAGTTCGAGAAAATGAAGACCAATTCGCAGCTCAGTGGTTCCCCTAGCCTGAATAGCTGAAGTGTTTTGCAGATTCCTGGTAGGTCTCCTGACCTGGCTCCATCTTTGACGTGCCTCTATGAACCTCTGATTTCTTACATAATTTATATGAAATTAAATTATTCCTTAGCAGTAGGTGACAGAATTCAAAGATGGCCCCAATCAGCAATATCAGGTATAAGCCCTATGAATGGTGCCCTCTTTGGGCGACCTTTTCTGACATTGTAATATACTGGTACATCTGACCTAAATCAAATTGGGGCTCATGACAGGCCATTTAAATGTCAAGAATGTCAAAAACACATTTCCCCCTAATCCTGCACTGTAATTTCTTCACCTTGGAATTACATGTTAGCATGGCCACTGCTATGATTTCCACTGCAAGGAAAAATAAGACGGGCCACTGAGATTCGCGGGGAAAACAACCCCGACGTTTACCTTAGCACATGTGAACGGCCTAGCTCACTACACTTCTCTGAGGTGGGGTGGTTTCAGTCCAAGAGGTGACCAGCCCAGAAGAATAATGACACCCAATAGGCACTCAAAAAAGATTTAATGAATACAGAAAAATCATTGCCACGAGAAGATTTTTTTTCCTGATAATGCCCTTGGGGAGAAGGGAAGTACACGCGAGGGCTTCTGAATTCAAATCCTACCTCAGTACTTCCCAATTGTGTGACGTCTCCTCACTAAGCAGGTCTTCTCAAGGGGAATTTGATGCAGGACAAACACCTGGATTCCCTCAGAAACCACACCAGGAGCACACAGAGCAGTGTTAGGATGACATGCGGCGCAGGGACCATATCCCTGTACGGTCTAGTTGGCTGATGGGGTCCGGATGGATGATCAATGTGTTGCGTGTCCTCATGAGATTACAATAGCCTTTCATGAGCAGATAGCCCATGTGGCTGCTCTCTGTGTAAAGCATTCCTTGTAAACAGTCCCTCCTTTTGTTGTGATTACCAAGTTGTTTATACAAGAAGGAAAGGAGAAGCTACAATTCCAGCCAACCTATATGCCTAGACTGAATTTGTGAGTGTGTAACCTAGCACTTAACACACCAAGTTGCTTTCTGATTTAAATGATCAGACACAAATACAGGTCAGCAACGGCAGGTTACCCCATAGCTAACCTCCCCTTTTAGCCACCACAGAGGTACAAACAAGTAGTGAACTCTCGCCCCTTGCCTTCCTCTTCTTAGACTGCAGCTCAGCAAGCTCTCCGCTATAGAACTGGCCGTTTGCCACCCTTGAGAATTACACAATAAGCTGGGGATGCTATACAGCCTGTCAAGCCAAACTCCAGACCAGGGGGCAAAGGACTATGCAAACTGGGTATTTTTTGCAGAGTTTCAGCAAGCCACCTGCCACTGTCTTCTCTGGCTCAGAGCTGTTTCCTGTTCCATCTGTCCAGTCTACTCTAACCCATCTTCTCCCTGGTAAAACGGGGGAACAGCACTGATTCGTCCCGTTCTCTTTGGGAACTCTCTGCTCCTGCCTTCCTGCCCTTTCTTCCTATTCAGGCTGTTTTTTACATGAGTTTCACTTCACCAGCTCCACCCAGTACTGACGGCTTCTTCTAAGTGGGGACTTGGCCTTTACATCCCAACTCCTAACTTCCTACCTCAGCTGTTACTCCAGCAGTTCAGATATGTGAGTGAAGCTCTGTTCGAGCCAGAAGCTGCTAGGTTCACTCAGAACGCATCCTGTATAGGCTCTCACTATATATTTGTTGAGCGAATGAATGAAGGAATGAATGAAGCAAACCAACGAAGAAGCAGGCAACCAGCCTGTACAGAAAGGATGAATGCTAATGGTTATGACAACTGGGATTTATTTTAAATCTATTACTACATGACAAAATTACCCCTCATCAATCAGACTCCATTCTTCAGAATTCTATCTTAGGTGCCTATATCTCAAGTAATTATACTAAAATGGTATTATTAGTGCTAGCTCAAGAAAATTATCTGGCAAATGAATGGGATTTAAAAGGAAAAAAATCATCTTAAAAGAGATTTCTAATTACATAGTTGAAAAAATTACCAGGGTTTCTGTCCTGACTACACCCTGTACTTCATAAAAAGCCTTAGCAGCAGTTTTTATGACCAGCCTCCTCTCACCCAGTGACGAGTCTGGCATTACAGTGGGCGGAAGTACAGAATCATAACAAGCCCCAGCCCCACAGCGTGCAGAGCCAGCCCCGGCTCAGAGTGTGTGCTCAGCCTCCCCAGGCCTCCGTCTCTTCTGCTCCTGAATGTGGGTAACAGCACCTCATGGAAAGATATTCCAAGGGCATAATCCAGAACATAGCAAGCACCGAATGAATGCCGGCCACTTTTTTTCTACTTGTGTCATTCTCTTCCCTCAGGTCTGCTGAAGAACAGCTGTGATTAGCAATCTCTCCAGCAATGAGTCACATTTCCTTCTTGTGTGTTTGCAAATTAAACTTCATCTAGTGCCATTGGCTCTGTAGTTCTTCTCTCCAAATTCTGCCAGTGAAATAAAGTGCCATGAACTCCAAATAAAATCTGACAAAAATATATATCCATCCTATGCACATAGATCCGTGTGTGTGTGTGTGTGTTTGCACACGTGTGTAAAGCATGTGTATCATGCTTATCTTTTCTACACGACTCAGTTCCTAGAGGGGTAGCAGATGAAAAAAGCTAGCATTTGGGTACTTATCTGTGGCAGATCCTGCTTTAAGTGCTTTGCCTGCATTATCTCATTGCATCCTCACAAGAAGCCTATGAGGCAGGTAATATATTTTGCACATTCTCTGCCCACTTGGGTAATGAAGAGGTATGTGACATTGACTGAGGTACCATTACAAAACTGAAGAGTCTAGAAGTTAAAAATTCTCCACTTTTTATTAATATGAACTCAGGTAAGTTACTTAATCTCTGTGTATCCCAATTTCTCCATGGACAAAATAATAAAATAGTATCAATAAAAATAATAATACCACATGCAATTATCATAAAGATAAGATGGTCCATTCAAAGGGCTTAGAATAACGCTGAATATATAGAAAACAGCAAGTTTTAGCAAACTTTACATTGGGTCTGTTTTACAGGGGAAACAACCTTTCTATAAGTAAAATCCAGCTCATTCATTATCAATACAAACAAGCATATCTCATTTATTTTGGGGGGGGGGAGCAGAATAACTAAAAGAAAAGTTGAAAGTTTGAATTAACATAAAAATATGAATTACTCTTTGAAGCCCAAGAAAGAAACAAAGAAATAATACTATAGTAAAGTATCCAGAGGAAGTTTTTGATAACTTAATATAAATTTATGAATTATCTCATTTGAGCATGATATGTCTATGAGTGGAACAAAGACAGCTCATACCCAAGCCCATTAGAATTGAACTTTTTAAAGCTCACACATGTTCACTCAGCAAACGTTGAGATTCTCCATACAACACTACTCCATGCACTGGGAACACATCAGTGAACAAAAAAAGTCCCTGCCCTTGGGAGCTGGCAATCTCATTTAAGTAATGAAAACAGTAAAGAAATAAATACATAATATGACAGGCAGTGACAATACCATATTTAACTGTAAACTTAAATTCTCAAAATTATCTGTTACTTCAGATAAAACAGAGGGGAAAGACTTAAAGACTAAAATGGTTGCTGAACAATGATGATCTGCTGAGCCACTTAATTTAGCCACTGTCCTTCTCTTTCTGCCAGAACCCTTGGAATGAAGGCAGAAGAGATGAAAAGAAGACCCTGAGGCCCAAAGGAGGAGCATGTACCAACTTCGCCCCATTCCTGCCAGGGTCAAAGGCTGGATTAGGCCAAAGCACACTGGAGAAAAAGAGAGGATTTGAGAGACCAAACTAACCCTAGCTTTGGTCCCAGTTTCTGCATTTGTCCCCTGGCCAGTGACTCCATATAACCCCAGCTGTAGGCTCATCTCAGACAGGTCATTAAAACTCAGTCCTGATCTGCTGCTAAGATAGGGTGGTTCTGGAACTCGGGCCTTACACCCCAGGATCTAGAACCCCTCGACCATCTCTGACCTGGATTACTGGACCCTTTCATTCTCTAGGTGGTTCTTACCCCCGATGACACTGGCCTCTGTTCTGTCTATACAACCTGCCAAACCCCCGTTTGCCCCAAGGCCTTTGCACTAGATATTTCATCTACTGGGAATAATCTTTTTTCTTCCTCTCTCCTAAAAGTTTCATTGTTTTCTTGCCTTTGCAAATCAGGTAAGTCTCTGCTCAAATGCCATTTTCCAAAAGAGGCCTTCCCTGACACTGCCTCTACCTTACCCCCACTCTGGTCCAATTCCTGAATACTCTCTTTTGTTTCTTCTGGAACATCTCCCAGGGTACTATACATGAGTGTAGGGGGTGGGGGTGGGGGCGAGTACTGGAGGATCTCACAGGTTGTTTTTAGGACAGGATTTAGCTTATATTATTTGTGCCCATATTTCTTGTGCCAGAACTCAGTTTCATAGACCCAACCTACCTGGAAGAGAGGCCAGAAAATATTGTTTTGCTCAGGAAGATAAAAACAAAAGCAAGAGAATGCCTCAGTGACTTCCCTATCACACATAGCTGAGATCTAAGTGTGTGTGACTTCATCTGGGTTCCAGCGTGTCTCTTCCCATCTCAGGCTTCTCTTTCACCCTGGCCACATTCTCAGACAGGCTCGCCTCTCCCTGACACAAGAGAGATGCAGACCCTCTAAATATTGCCAGGACAGTGACATCCAGGGAATCTCCCAGAAACCATAGCAGAAGCTCTACTGCTTTGATGAAGGAGTGTGCCTTGCTGATTACCACAGACCAATGCTGTGTTCTGCGTCCCTAGGGGGTGAGCTTGGGGGCAAATGAATGACAGTGGCTCAAGGATGGAGCAGAGGGGACCTTGAAAAGACTCATAGGAAGTAGAACAAATGAATGCCAGTAGAAAAAAAAAAAGACAGTCAAAGACCCTCTGAAACATCTCAGGTTGTTTATCAGCCAATAACGCTCAATTACTCTCAACATATTTAATCCTAGGAGAAACACATCACACTTTCTCCATACATACTCTCTGGCAGAAATGGATTATACCAGAAATATATTGTATAGCTGACTATGTTTGAAAGTACACAGAACCTCATGGTACTTTGTTTTGCCATAATTTAGTCTAAATTTTTTCTTAGCTACGGAAAACCTAAAGTTTGTAACAGAGTTCACTTTCTCTAAACCACAACAAAAACAATGGTGACAACAATGGCAGCTATCATTTGCTGAGTATATAGGTCAGATACTGTGTGAGGTGCTCTACATGGGTTATTCATGATATTCCTATAAACTAGCACCCTCAGTTTATGGATGAGGAAACTGAGGTGTAGATTTTCTTGTTTACAATAACATGGCTACTGAACAAGTAAGTTGTAGAGTTCTACTGTATATAAAATAAAACCTGTCACTTACGAGGTGCTTGAGGGAAGGGACACTATATCTTTGTTCTTTGCACCTCAGAGCATTTAACAAAATGCTTTGTACTTAGAAGACAAGCAGTTATATTGCTTGATTGCATTGTCAAGAGAAGAGACCCCATGGCATGATGCCAGGCTTCCTCTTGAGGTTTCCTTCTTATCTTTGCTCTTTTACCTCCTTATTTCTTAGCTCCATACAACAACGGGCTTCTGACCCACTGTTTCCCCTTGCCATCTCACAAGTAGAGTAGTTAAGGATACTCTGCAAAGGAGTATGTGCACTGCATCACCACAGTTTTGGAGCACGAAGTCATCACAAACAAGCACAGGCAGACGTTCTGAGTCCAGTCATCAGCCATCTCATTTGGCCCATTGTTTTCACCTGGACCCTTTCAGCTACTGGGGTTGTCTTTAGTGCTTTAAGGCTAAAACTCATTCTGTTCCCTCCTCTGCACCCATTCAGGTAGTTTACAAAAAGAGCTGAAGTCATGAGCAAGAATCTCTTGACACCCAGATTGATTCAGATTCAAACTGCAACTGGCTTTTCTATTTCTCTCCAGCCAAATGTTTTAGGTCAATCTTGCATTCTACAAGATAGAAAAAGAATAATTCAAAACCACTCACCGCATTCTCCACCTGCAATTTTAAGAGAAATGAGATTGCTGAATTAAAGGTGAAGATCTTAACTAGTTCTCAATAAAGGGTCACAAGGAATTGGTCTAGCAGCGAAAGCCCAGCAGGGAGGAACCTGTGCTTATTCTGGGTTGCCTGCCTTTTTTTTTTCTTTCTCCCCTGGACTTACCCTTGCTAGTTTTTTAAGTCTCTGCTCAAGTGGCACCTCCTCCAACTCCCAACATGGCCCAGGTGCTGTTCAACCACGCTTCTATGCCTGTGCTCATCCCTATCTTAATTTTTTTTAAGGATGAGGTGTACTATTGATACACTCCACCTTCTCTCCTTCCCTACATCCCTCCTTCCTTCCCTCTCTCCCAGATTACAAGCTGCTCAAGAAGAGGGACCATGTCTTACCTGTTTTAGAAACACTGGGGGTTAGCTCTGTTCCTAGGAAATACAGTGAAGTTCAAACAAATAGCAGCTGGATTGAATGGTGGATGAAGTGGCATGTTTAGGCAGGGAAAATAGTATTCTGTGGACATGGGGACCTTGATTCTAGTCCTGGCTTTGGGCCATCCCCTAATATGCTGTAGGATGAGTCCCTGACCCTTTCCAAGTATGTTTGTTCTCCAGCCAAAATAACAGGGCTGGAGCAGCACAGCTCTGAAAGCCTCACAGCTCTGGCATCAAGCGACCCGCGTGTGCAGATGGGAAAGCAGCTGAGGATGATGCACAGGCCCTCATCGTTAATCATCATCTCACAAAAATCCCTCCCCAAATGATCTCAAAAGGATGCTGCACACAGTGGAGAAAAAAAAAATAGTCACTTTCGGTTTCCAGATAGAGAATCACGTTCTAATGTCTCCTAATGGTGTCAGTCTTTTCCTGGCCAAAAGTGCACACTGGTTCCCCCAGCTTCTCACTGGTGGCTTCTCTGGGGTGGAGGACAGCAGGGGACAGGCTGGGTACCCAGTAGTGGTAGGTATCGGTTCCCTGGCATGCATCGCAGACAACTAACTGGCACAGGAAATATTTTGCTTGGTGTAATAACACAGTCTTACAGTTTATTCTCAATATTAAGGCCAAAGTCTTATGAGAAAGCTGATGATTTTCAGTGGAAAGTTTTTTCTCAGATGCAAACCTGAATAAATCCAGAAAGAAACTCTTTTCCCATTGTTGCCTGAGCTGCAGGATGGCCTGCGTTCCTCCGCTGCCAACTGCGAGAGGCGGTGAATAATCGCACCTGAGGCTTGGCTCCCGTGGCAGAGGCACTTGCGATGCCCATCAGGCTCCATTTTCCCAAATGCTTTCAAGTTGTAGTTTTTGGTTTGAAGTTCCAGTGTTTTCCAGCTAACTTCATTTCCCCCTCTTTCCACGTGCCTTATTTTCTCCTTCTCCACAGTTTTAGGACTTTTTGAGTTTCACCTTCTCCTACGGATTCCTGAATCCACAATCAACCCAAAGCTCTTCTAGTGGAGTAACACAATATACTTCCTACTAGAGACAGCAAATGAATATTCTTAAATGATTCAACATATGCCTTCCAGTTTCTTCTTGAAAGCCAAGGGCTATGCCTACCACTTCTTTTGAATGTTCCACACACAAGCTGTCAACGACACATGCCCAGCATCAGCAAAGCCAGGTCTTCAGTGCATGCACAGGGTTTCCAACTGACTCGTATGGTTTGTAACTGCAGCAACCAATCTTACCCTAGTCGATTATTGTTGAAATTATGTTACATTATGTATTCTAGCTTGTTTGCATTTTTGCTTGTAAAAGTGATATTTATTTATTTATTCATTTATTTATGGTACTGAGGATAGAATTCAATATCTTCTCACTAGCCTATTTTTGTTTTTTATTTTGAGACTGGGTCTTGCTAAGTTCCTAAGTTACCCAGACTGCACTCTGATTTGTGATCCTCTAGCCTCAGGCTTTGAAAGTGTGGGAATTATGGGCCCTATTACTACCAACTCTGGATGTAAAAGTAATATAATATTTAAATGGACATTTTCATCATTTCTGATGAGAAAGTCATTTACTTAAACTACCCCTATTCAAATGCTGAACAGGAAACATAGGTTCTTCCATAATTTATGACCACAATATTTTATGATGTCTTCATTCTTATATATCATAAAGCTCATAATTTCTGTGCCAAATAAAATGGCTTCTTATATAAGCTTGTCTTCATAGTGTTAATAATAAAATTGTCCTGAACCTCAAAACTGTAAATATGACTGATCTACTAATAAGAACTGAAGTTTTCTACCAAAAAAAAAAGACCATTAATGTCACTGACCAGATTAAATGGGGTAAAATGACAAAGGCTTTCACAACCAGTAAGAGTTACAAAATATTGTGTAAAGAAGTTATTGGTCATTCAAATGTTTCAGACTCATTATCACTTTTAGAAGACCCTAATCTTTGGCACTAAAGTGTCTATCCCTTATAAATTCATAATACTTTCAAAGGTAATGCATTTAAAATTCCAAAAGTCTGTTCTTCTGTTACATTTTTAAAATTCACCCTTTGCAAGTCAAACCACAAATGTATTTCTTTCTTATCAGAATATTTGAAGGCTGACAGAAATATACCTGTTCTTATCTATGTCTATTAATTTATAATCTTCAGGAAGCATGATATTTTTTCCTTCTAGAATTGGCTTTGAAATCAGCAGCCATACTATCATGCATACAGGATATGAGGTTGCTTATACAGGAAAAAATGTAGCCTACGGTATTTCACTTGCTTAGATCTGATCATCACCGGAAAAAAATATTCAGAGTTATAACCAAAGAAGTATCAAACAACAATCAACAGAGGGCCTAAAGAACACAGACAAGCCTGTGGATCTGAGGAGCTGCAAACAGACGCACCACATGAACAGGATATCACAGGAGGTTAAAGTTGCCGGCACATGCCTGAAGCACAAACATTATTTTTGTGCACCAGGTTAGGAAACAATGGAGCAGAAAACAAAGGTTTGACCATTTGCTGAAAGGAAATTTGAAACAAGGTCAATTTTTTCACAGTCCTATTGACTCCAGTGAAAGCCAAAGTAGATAAAAGGGTCAGAATTTTTTGAGTTAAGCAAAATAAACAAAATTACTTTTCAATAAAAGGAAATCTTTTATCAGCTTTTATCATCCCTGAAGGAATCATTACTTACGAAATTTGTTCAGTAAAGCTCTCTTAAGTGACTTGTGTGGCCTTGATTACCTAACTCGAGAGATTATTTAACTCTCGATAGTTTCCAAGTTAGATTGTTGTCTTGTTATTGTATTGTGGGAGTACTAGATCTGGCATTACACTGCATAGGGGTTCTTCCTCATGTTAGGAACAATCTTGATTCTTTCCTGCCCCTGGCTTTCCATGCCCCTGAGTTGGACCACAGGTCCTGGGTCTTCTTCTTGCTGGTTCTGTCCTTTTTAATGCCTTTTGGAAACAACCTTTGGAATAATTCTACATAGTGGGGGATGCAGTCACTAGAATTGTGCTGATCAAACGTTTACTGTGCCTAAAATCATCTGGTGGCCTTTATACTGCTGATGATGATTCAGGAGGTTTGGGCAAGGCCCACAAATCTACATTTCTATTAAGCTCACAGCTGACTTTACCACAGACTATAGCATAGAAATGAGGATATATGATCAAGTTCTTGAGCTCATCTAGTTAGTCAACATACTAAACTATGGATGGACCAATAGTCTTCCTTATCCTCTAACAGAACCATCCTTTTGGGGTAATAATATTGGAGAGAATTAGAGAACAAGAGAAAACTGACATAAAACTTTTGGATGGAATTAAGAAAGAATGTAAATTGTGGTGAAAATAATATGATTGGGTATACTATTATATGACACACGATTATATAATAGAAGACTATAATAATAGTTATTAATAACATGACTGATGATATCTGGTGATAATATGGGCAAAATCTTACCTCATTAAACTGATAGTCCAAAGAATTCTGACATGACTTCCGCTCAATGTTCTTAGCTCTTTCCTGATGAGCAGACTCTCCCTAGAGCAATATCAGTGTGATGATGGGGAGGCAGAGGGTCAGAGGGTCTGTGAAGGCTGTCAATGGGCCAGAACTCTGATTTGCTGTTTCTAGTTTTAGACAAGTTACTGACCTCTCTGGGTGTATATTTTCTCACCCATCGAATGGGATGTGACTGCTGAAGGAATTAAGTCAACTTGTTGAAATTAGGAAATGTCAAGAAAAGAGCTTTCAGGTTTGTGTTATTGACTTGTGGGCCAGGAAGTGAGGGAGGAGCACCCACTCCAAGTGTGAAGACCCAACTGGCAGCTTGAACTAAGTAAAGGAGGGAAGAAGAAACATTGTTACAGCTTTTCCTGGGAGAGCTCTAACTTTGGCTTGGTCTCCAGACATTGACTCACTCCTGTCTTCACATTGCTGATCTCCATAGATTCACTCTAATCTCTGGTCTTTGCCTTGCCTTTTAGACAACAATCCACACAGGCTCCTATTCGGTGTCCTACAGTCTTGGACTGGTGTTCTGTCTCACATCTAAGCAGCCTAGCACCCCTCCAGCATGCAGGAGTTTTGGGCTATCCCTCTTCTTAGACTTGAAAGCCCTCCAAAGTAATCAATTTTATTTCTATAAATTCTACTAACTCACTCTCTCTCTCTCTCTCTCTCTCTCTCTCTCTCTCTCTTAGGACCTTCACCAATACAGTGAAAAACTAGATCATAAATAAACTTTCTATAAAAGCTGCCAGTATAATATGTGAAATGTTGTCTTTTGGCTTGAGACCTAATGCTAAGTCTCATGCAGGTAGTAAGTCAATGAAATAACTGCTATTGAATATTTTAAGTCTCCTTTCATTTCTCTTCTCGTTTGGTTTCCACAGGAATGGTGTTTATGGAGAACTTCAAAGCAGACTAACTAAAAACCCATCTAGTTTCTGCCTTCTCCTTTCTTGTTTAATACAAATATATTTAGAATGGCAGAAGCCTATAAAGTTGGTTGGCTCAACTTGTTTTTCAGGGCTGAGGACTATATTACTCTTTCAAGAAATATTTTAATGGACAATTAATTTATATATTTTTTTGTCCCCTGGTAGCAATCTGAGAGTGGTTTCCTTGTGTCCTATAAAATGAAATAAAAGATATGGGATTACTAATAACTGTTTCTGTATGTATTAAAAAGTATTTTTGTTCTTTGATAGATTCACAGATCACTTCTAGGTAGGTGCAGTTGGTAAACATTCACCAACTTCTAGATAAATCTATGTATACACATGCCGAGATGTCCAGTGAGTGGGTGCTAAGGAGAATAACAGATGCCTACACAGGCACTGAAGGGGAGCTAGCAACCCTAGCTCTGAGGATGGTGCTATTTACTTTGCAAAATCCAAGCTCTAGAACAGAACTTTATACCAGTTAGCCAACTGTTCTACAGCAATTCATGACTGGACGTGCCTCTGGTTGAGAGGAGGGAGGCGAAGCCAGTGGGAATATGGACACTTCCACCCAATCAGAGCAACTTCCTTTTTATTAGTTTGTATGTTGGGATTCTGCTGACAATTTTTTTAAACTACTGATGTGGAACTCATTTTTATAAGCATCTCACTCCTTCTAAAGATTTGTGTATTTCTTATGAGACTTTGCTGTAAGTAGCCAAGACCTAAACTCACAGTGAGTGAATATGAGTTAATTTCTCTTCTACCTAAAAATCCATATTGCACCAGTTATGAGAGACCAGACAGCTTCAAGTTTTCTGTTCCATTTCCTCCAAGTGTGTGTGTGTGTGTGTGTGTGGGGGGGTGTTTTAATTCTCGTGATCCAAGCTGAAGCCCCATCTAGCACATTCATGCTGTAAACAAGTTATAAAGAAAGTTGCACATCATATTTTAAGACCCTCCTTCTAGAAGCTTCTTTTTAACAGCTCATTAACTAGCACTTAGTCTTGTTGGCTGAACATAGTTGCAAAGGAGATTGGGAAATGCAACCTTCCCTATTCTGGTGTCACATGACCAACGAAATACAGATGCTTACTGAATTATCATGGGCTTGTGATAAACCCATAGTAAACTGAAAATATATTAAGTTGCAAATGCATTAATACACAGAACATCATAGCTCAGCAACACAGCACACTGATGGGTATCAGTTGTTCACCTTCAGGACCGTGTGGCTTACTTGGACCTGAGACTCACAGCCACTTCCAAACATCTCAGCAGAGTATGTACCACATGTCCCTAGCCCAGAAAAAGTCAAAATTCACAATTCAAAGTTTGTCTTCTATGGAAGAAATATATTCCATGATGGTATTGCTTTTGTATCATCATAAGCCAAGCCATTATAAGTCAGAAACCATCTGTACTGGGAATTCTGTGCATTTACAAGTAGAGAGCAGATACTAAATGCCACAAACTATCTTCTGGCACAGTGTCTGTCCTCAGTTCAGTGAGTTGGTTCAAAGCTTGGGATGTCTCATTTTCTCTCCCCTAGATCTTCCCAGAGCTAGAAGATCAGAACTGATGTGAATGCACATTGAGAAGCGACAGCTGGGACAGCAGTGGCTGCTGAATTTCACGCAGTGGCTCTGAGCCATTTAGTGGAAAAGCAAATCAATATTTACAGTGCAAAACAGACCTTGGCTATGGGGCAAAGGCGAAATTATATTTAGAACTTTCTGCTTAAGGCACGGGAGGTCAGACAGATTCCCATCAACTCAGTTAAAAGTTAAAAAAAAAGTTTAAAGTCGTAAGCTTTGTCACCCGGGAAATCTACCTGATGCAACCCGTCAGCCTGAGTATGTGGTTAAAAGAGGGACATGACCCTTGTTCAAGTTCTTCTGACTCCCTGACAGAAGTTCTGGGGAGGATATTGGGAAGCAGGAGAACATGGCTCCCCTACAGGTCCTTGCACCTAGTGTGTGTTGAATGAGTATCTGATGATGACAGAATGAACAGATAAGTTGGTAGCCTGAGACTCAGATCTGCTTACCTGCTTCAGAGAACAGGGTTCTTGTAAGAATTAGGAAAGAGATTCGCCTGTCAGGAAAGGCGAAAGAAGTCCACTTGTCTAGAGTAGCCTTGGGCCTAAAGTGTACTACAAAGTAAGGTTCAATTTATAGTAGACAATAAAGGTCAAGCTTCCTGACTTGGTTTTTTCAAGCTCTATATTTTCAGCTCTATTTTAGTTCCATTAATTTGTAAGGTTATTACTATGATGCTTTATAACTTTCAAAATCTATTCAAATTATTAGTCTAAACCAGTCATAAAAAGATAAACACGGCATGACTTTCCTACATGAGGAGTCAGGAGTAGTCAAATTTATAGAGACCACAAGCACCTTAGTCACTTTCTTGTAACTGGAACAGAAAACCCAATATCCATAACTTAAGGGAGGACTCATAGTTCAGAGTTCTCAGTCCACTCATGGTTGACTAGCAATAGCAAAAAGCCTGATGGAATGGCCTTGTGGAGGACAGCTGCTTGTGCCATCATGGCCAAGAAGCAAAGGGACTGGGGAGAAGCCAGGACCAAGATATATCCTACAGCCTACAACCACAGTGATCGTCCCTCCTGACAGGCCCCACCTCCCAATGGCATGTGAAGTCATCAGATTAATCCCGTGATCCAATTATCACTGTCCAAATAAGTGAAGCTCTGGGGGATGCTCCAGAAAGTGACATAACAGAAAGCAATCCTGCTACGGTGGCTGCCAGGGCCTGAGAGGAGAGGGAAAGGAGAAACGGAGGCTGTGCTTTACAGAGTTTAAAGGTAGTTTAGCCAGAAGAAAGAGTTCCCAAATGGGAAGTGGTGATGGCCATACAACAACATAAATGCACTTAATTTCACTGAACTGTATGCTCCAAAAAATGGTTAAAGTGGTAAATTTTATGTCATCTATATTCTGCCACAATTAAAAAAAAACTAGTCTAAATATTAGTTGCCTATATTAGAAAATCGCATTTCATTCCAACTATCAGTATTTATAAAAAGTGCTTAAGCCATTGTCTACAACTCTGCAATTACTCGTACTATTTTGCAAAGGTTTTGAAATCTCTTCCTACACTCACCCACAATCCAGCATCCCCTTACGACCTGCAGGAGGCCTTCCCACAGCCTCCTGAACGCAACTCCTGACGCATCTAACCAATTTCAAATTTTTGATGAACATATTCCCTCTGATGCCAAATTACTTGCCAGTGGTAAACCAGTAAACCAGCTCGCCATGAATCGTGACTACCAACCTGGCACCTACATGAGGAGAAAGAATAGAGATTTCACCAAAACTCCCTAAAAAAGTAGTTCTTAAAATATGTTCCTGGACCAGCAGAATCAGCATTGCCCCGAGGATGTTCGAAATGCAGATTCTCAGTCACACTGCAGCACTCTTGACCTAGAGCTCCTGAGGACATGTGTGTCAATGTTCTGTGCTTTCCTGGGTCCCTTAGGGGATTCCTAGGCTTGCAGAAGGGCGAGTATCATCATCACTTTAGGAGCTCTGAGGACTCCAAACTTTTAAGAGCCAATATAGTCATTGGAAGGATGAGGGCAGTGAGAAGTTCAAAGTAAAACTTCTCTTTTTCTCCCTCCCCTCCACATGATTTGAGCTTCATAAGTTTTGTTTTGTTTTGTTTTGTTTTGTTTTGTTTTGTTTTGTTTTGTAAGACTGAATGTTGTGGCTTGGATCTGGAGTGTCCCTCAGAAGGTTCATGTACCTATGGATACTGTGCTCTGCTGGCAGGAGGGGTGTGGCTGGAAGCGGATACTTGGGGCTTGACCTGGAGGGGGGTGTGCTGGTCTGCCTTTCCTCTCTGACATGGCTGTATTCTGCCATGTTGTGATGAGCTCTCTCTGCTGCTCTGGCCCTATCATGTGGTTCTACCATTTCTGTCCACTTGACCATGAATGGGATGTGACCTTCTGAAAATGTCAGCTAAAATAAATCTTTCCTCCCTAAAGTTGTGCATGCCAGGTATTCTGTCCCAGCAACAAGAAAGTAACTAAGATACTGATTTAAGACCAAAGCTTACATTACACAGTGACAGTCTGCAAGTACTTAATCTGATAATAGTCTCAACCTACTTCCAGGAAACAAGACCAAACCTTTTCCACCTTATGAGGCTTGGCACAGGGGAGTAGTAGCTGTCCACCCCATTCTTAGCTGATATGTTGCTTCCCTGGACCAGAACAAAAGGATATTTTACAACTGTGCCTACCAAAAAAATTAGAACCCCTGTCAACTTCCCTTTCTTTGCCCTCACAGAAGTACAAAGAAAAGAAGGAAGAACATAGGTTGTGGTACTGGCAGCCTCCTACCAACGGTAGTTCTGGGAAGCAGAGGCAGGAGGATTGCAAGTTTGAGCTCAGCCCCGCACAACCTAGCAACATAAATACACCCTATCTCAAAAATCAAAAAATAAAAGTGGACTGTGGATGTAGCTCAGTGAGACAGCCATGGGTTCTATTTTCATTTTCAGTACTAAAAATACAACACCAAAACCACATACAATAAAACAAAGCAAATAAATATTAACTATGGTTAAGGTGATTCTATAGAAATAATATGAGGGGCCAGGGACAGAAAAATCTCAGTTCAAATTCAGTCTTTGTTTCTATCAAACTATGAGACTCTGAGTTTTGCTTCCTTGTCTGTGAAGTGGGGATGGTAGCATTCTTTGGAGAATCCAAGAAGATGCAAGGGAAAGCCCTTCCAGGGAAAGCAGCCCAACAGGGCTGTGCCTCTTTGGGCAAATCTTCTCATCTTTAGTATAAGAATGTTGCTGCATCTTCCATTATTGTGAGGATTAAACAAGATAATAGATATAATGGACACACTTCTCAACAAGTGGTAGGAAAAAATCATAAATGTTTAATGCTGACAGTATTAGAAAGCTTAAACTATATAAATGCCACATATCCTCAGTATAATTTTTAGGGACAGAGCCGAGGGCATAGCTCAGTGGCTAAAGTGCTTGTATAGCATATGCAAGGCCCAGAGTTCAAGTCTCGAACACCACAAAAAAGAAAAAGAATTAGCTGGGCGTGGTAGCACCACCTGTAATCCCAGTCCCCAAGAGCTGAGCAGAAGCACTGTCCTGAGACGAAGACCAGCCTGGGCTACATAGAGAGGTTGGGGCCAGCCTGGAGTATAAAGAAAAGCCCCATTTCAAAAAAAAATAGAGACAAAAAGAAAAGAAGAAAGAGTTGGTGGTACAAGCGTAAGGGCAGATGATTGTGTGTGCAGTGCCACCGTAAGGGCCGGTGATTACATACTTCAGTGACAACAACAAGAAATGATGGAAGCGACTGAGAGCACGGGCTCAATGTGAATGCCACAGAATATTCATTTTTGAGAAAAAGTTTCAATTAAAATATTAACATATTCCAAAATCTTAAGACTCCCCAGCTTCTGTTCTGATTTGGAGGTCATTTCCTTATTTCTCTTAACACATTTCTTGATTTACAATAAAGATGATATGTATAATCACATAACAGCAAGCACTTTTGTCAAACTTCATGTCTATTACTTGAGAGAAAAGATAATATAATACAGTCATCAGAAGTAGAAGAAACTATATTTTCGGAATTTTACATGACTTGTGCTGAAGAGGATGTAAAACCATGCCCACCTCTACATCCTGCTTTTCTGGTCTGGGTGACTACATAATACCACCTATTAGAGATTATGAAGTGACTAAATTATATGAACTCTGATAAATCCTTCCAGATTAGTTGTCACAGGATAGCTAAATGTTTTATATGATGGCATTAATCTATTTTGACAAATTTTGCTCTCTGAAAAGTAGCAGATTCATAGGAACTTTAAACTGATTTTACAAGATCATAGAATAAAAAGAATTGGAAGGATATTAATGAAGTCTACCTCTGACAGAGACTGTCTCTCTCCTCCAATATTAAAATATTTCAAAAAGCATCCCACTGCAATGTACTTTATGAGTGCTAGGATGAAATAATCTCTATAGAGAGGCAGTCACTATTATCTCTGAGTCAGAAGTATCTCCCCAGTCAGACTCTATGATATTTTCCAAGTGTGTTCCAACTCTTCTAGTTCCAAGCAAATGTCAGCCTTCCTAGCATATCTCAGACTTCCTAAGTTCAAATATTTTTAACCAAGTAAGTACCAAGTCATGCAACCAGTACATGCCATGCTCTGATAGAAACACTTATTTGGATATTTTGATACAGGAAAACAATCACTCATACATCCAAAAGATACACTGCTTAAGTACCAACTATGACAATGTGTGTGACTGTTGGAGGGATTATGTCAACTTGAATGGATTAGGAAATGTGCTAAGAGTTTATAGGTGTGGTGCATGACTTGTGAGCAGCAAATGAGGGAAGAACACCTATCCTGGATGTGGGTCACCCAACAGGCAGCTTGAGCTAAATTAAAAAGAAGGGAGATAAAAGATTGTTACAGCTTTCTTGGGAAGGCTTTGGCCTTAACAACTGTCTCCAGATGTCAACTTGTTCCTGTCTACATATAGCCAATTTCCATAAGATTCATTCCACTCTCCGGTCTTTGCCATTGCTTTTTGAACAGCGATGGGCCACAGCAGAATTGGACCAGTTGTCCTACAGTCTGAGATTGGTGTTCTATCTCACAGCTGAGCAACCACCACACCCTCCAGGTCTCGTACACACAGGCCGCCATTTCGGACTATCTCTCTTTCTCTCCTCAGACTTGTAAGCCCTCCAAATAAATCCCCTTTATTTATAATTTTGTTAATCCCAACTCTAAGAATCCTAACCACTATAATGTGTAAGGCATTCATTTATCTTTTGTTCTTTTTTTGTAATTAAAAAGAGAAAGGAGCAATCCACTCTGGACCCCACAGAAGCTTTCACCCCTGTGTTGGTTGTTTCTACCTAAAGGCCTATTTTATCTATTCTGTAAAAGAGAGAATTAACATTTCACAAAATTAATATTTTTAAGTGTACAACACAGTGACTTTTTAATATATTCACAAGGTTGTATAATCATTACTACTATCTCATTCTCACAAATTTTATCACCCCCCAAAATAAAAATAGCCATTAGAATCATTCCCATTCTTCATCCTCCAGAACAAGAAAACAATTCACTTTTGTCTCCTGGCATTCTTTCATTTTTATGAGTGTTGAACACATACTTGGCACCAGCAGGTGCTTTAGGCACTTCAAGACATCTTTAAGTCTTCCCAATGGGTATTTTATTCTAGTGTATGCATGCATTTCACAAAAAAAGAAAAACACTGCCATCCTTCTCCATCTTTCATGGGACATAAATCATCCAGGATCCATGCTTTATATACTACTATCCTATTAGTTAGTACTTGCCTTATCTTTCAGATTGGTTGATGCATGACCTCTGTATCTAGGTTCAAGTAACCCTTATTTCACTTAGTAATTGGATCTGATGTGCAAGTACCCTGGTGCTGGCAATTCAGATACACCAAAGGAAAGCTGTAAAGGTGCTGTTAAGTCCTTCTAAGTCAAAAGGTGCAAGTTCTTGATTTGAGCAAAAAAAAAATGTAATGTATGTGCTAAGATTGCTAAGATATATAGTAAGAATGAATACTCCATCTGTGAAAAAGAAGGAAAGAAATTCACACTGGTTCTGCTGTCACTTCTTAAACTGCAATAGTTACAATGCTTAAAAAAATACTTTGTCACCCACCCCATGTCATCTCATCATGAAGGGATCGCACTATCTCACTGCATCACAACAAAAGTGATTACAGCATGGTGAGAGATTTTTCTGAAGGCTGAAAACTAGATCAACAAACTTTTATTACAGTATATTGATATAATTGTTCTATTTTTGTTACTTTCATTAAACTTCTATTGTGCCTAATTTATAAATTATACTCTTATATTTTATATATATATATATATATATATATATATATATATATATATATATATATGGGAAATCATAATATATGTAGGGGTTAGCATTATCACTGGCCTCGGGCACCCACTGGAGTTCTTGGAATGTATTCCCTACAAATAAGGGAGGCATTTTGTGTGCTTAGCCTAGCAAACAAAAAGATCATATGCACACATGTGCACCAACAAACACTCGTGAAAATACCAAAACAGATACGATCATCTTTTGCATCATTTGAATTTTTCTAGAAATTCTTTTTTTTTTCTCCTGATCCCCTTGAAAGGTTGTAAAAGTCTAAGGAAATATCTAAAGAGCAACCGTCAGGAGGTGAAACAAGACAAACTGGACTGTTGTTTCCAGAACAACCAGAAGGCATTTTCTCATCTGTGTCCACATACCTCACCCCAGAAAACACTACCAGGGCCCAATTCCTGATGTGAGAATCAGCTTTAACACCTAAATAATAAGTTTTTGAACAAAGGCAAAAACATCATCCAAAATAACAGGTTACAGCCCCAAATTCCTAAGCCCCATGATACATTTATTCCACAAATTACACTGTAATGCAATTTTGATTTAACCTTTTTGAGGAAAGAATGTGTATAAATGTGTCGTAAATTCTAGACATTCACTGAAACAGGATTTACAGGCTTTGACCTCCTGAATCCGAAATGTTATGACCAGCTCACATTACAAAAAGTTTTACTGAAGCTCAGACAATCACTGTTCCAAAATGGCTGACCTCTGCCATTTTGGCTGGAAACCAGTCACGATCCTAAGACAGACATTACAAAGAGCACGTGAATATTGCGGTGTCTTTATGCAGCAACATTTCTTAGTGGTATAAATGTGAACATAGGTGTACAGTTAAAGAGTGAACGCAGAAAGAGAATTGGTGATTAAAGTAACTCTGAAATGGCTTTATTTGGACTTGGTAAGGCCACAAGGCCTACATGTCTTATGTAATTAGAGTGACCTTATAACTTGTCATCAAAACAAGAGTGAAAGAGAACACCATTAACAATTAAGCTGAGACAGCAGATACAAACTTGGACAGTGCCAGACAAATGGAGACAGTCACCCTATGAGCAGCATCGTGCCAGGCTATATAGCACAGAAGCACTCTCCAGTCCAGCCGGAGAGCCTAGATTCTAGAGGAGAGATCAGATACTGCTGCATCACACTGTAGAAGATGCTAATTGTTACAAAGAGTCTCGTGACTGCTCTTCAATACTTTTTAGTAGGCTCAAGTTGCTCTGGATATTAAAGGCTTCCTAAAAACAAATCTTGCAACCTTATAACCTTGTA
Organism: Ctenodactylus gundi; assembly: GCA_004027205.1. NCBI lineage: Eukaryota > Metazoa > Chordata > Mammalia > Rodentia > Ctenodactylidae > Ctenodactylus > Ctenodactylus gundi. The sequence continues at coordinate 178,933 of PVKB01001452.1, read as the reverse complement.
AGGAGCAATGGATGATGAAGACAGGGGCAAAATAAGTGAGTAAGGAGAAGGAGTTACTGTGCAGAGGTTACCAGGCAACATGCGCATGCACGAGTCATGCATTGGCACTGTATGCAGGTAAATGAAAAGACATAACAAGAAAGAAAGAGGTTGGTGTGATTTTTTTTCTAAGATTAAGGAACAATACTCAGACACAGGACAACTCAGCAGCAACTAATATAAAAGAGACATCTCACAACTATAAGCACAGCAGGGGTGCTGGAGGAATAGCTTAGGGGTTAAAGTGCTTGCCTAGCAAACTCGAGGCTCTGAGTTTGATTCCCCAGCACCACATAAGCTGGGGATGATCGCAAATGCCTATAAACCAGCACTTTGGAGGCTGAGGAAGGAGGATTGCTGTGAGTTCAAGCCCAGCCTGGGCTACATAGTGAGTTCCGGACCAGCCTGCACTACACAGTGAGACCCTGTTTCAAAAACAAAACAAAATAAAGCAAAACAAAACAAATAAACAAAACACCATAGAGCAGAATGATTTGGGGGTTAAAACAACAGCTACAATAGCTCTTTTTAGAGTTTTCTGATAGATCAAGCCTATAACTCATTATTGTTAAATGATTCATATGTACAAAAAATGGTACCTATAGAGAAATTTTCTTTGGAACAGGCTCTGCATTGGAATAATAGTACTGACCTCTTTTACAGTGAAAAAAAAAAAGTATCTCAAGCCTCCCTAGGGCTAACTAAAAGAATTATTATAAGGCTATAAATACCTTATGTTTCAAGCTCTTACCTAGCTATAAAATCAGTATAAATTTAGAACTGATAATATAAACAAATCCACAAAGCCAATAAAATCTAAATTAATTCCATCAATTAACCCAACACGCATATATTGCTGAAATTAGATCTCTGTACTGCAGCCTGGTTCTTTCGAGTGTGGCCTTCCCCTTCTATCAAATGTCACGTGATGACTCAGTTCTCCACCTGCGTCTTCCTCCTAGGGTTCTAATGCAGTTTTCATCAACATAAACAGTGCCTCAAACTGTTCTTCGGGTGGAAGGCATCATGCGTGGGTACAGTCATTTCTGTCCTTCGAATTACTGGCTATTAAGAAAAAACTATTAGGTGCCAGTGTACTAATAGCCCTACTTGTTAGTGTGTGTACTAAAACCTCTCAGGAGCATTTTATTTCAAGGTAGTGACCTAAAGACTCCAAAACACGCTTTTATTCCATTTATATTAAAATCACCATCACACGGAATTTCACAGGAATGGCAAATTCCATGTGGTCAAGGATGCAGGTCTATTTTGTTGCCTATAGTAGCCCCAGTGCCCGGCAGAATATTTACCTAAAATGTAGTGGCTCTATACACTTGGTTTTAGTGACTGAGAATGAGTGAAAAGTTCTCAATGAGGTGGCCTATGACCACAAGAAATATACCCACACTGCTCAGTGTCCCAGAATCTGAAGGGAGAATATCAGCCAAGAATCCTGCCAGCAGGTTTGACAGCTGTATCCAATATATCCAAAAGAAATCCACACTCATATTCACTTAACTTTAAATCCAAATTGTTCTTAAAAAAAAAAAGTATGGGCACAGAAGCCAAGGTATTGGCCCTTCTCAAGAATATCAGCACTCTCAAGAGCTCCTTACACCTGTCCACTGGCAAAGAACTACTTTTGATTAGCAGAAACCAAAGTCACAAAACAGGGATGGTGGTGCAATGGAGTAAGAAAAAGGAGAGGAGGGGACTAAAATTTATTATCCCGTTTTTCATTTCTAATGAAAGTCACATGTCACTGTGATAGGACTTTGATTTCTGTCACTTAGTTTAAACTTTTATAAGAGGTAGGCTTTATTGTATTTATATTTTTATTGTATTACATTTTTGTTGGTGTGTGTGTGCATGTATGTGCACATGTATGCAGTACTAGGGATCTAACCAAGGGCTTTCATACTGAGCCATATCCCCAACCCACCTATTGTGGTTTGGCTCTGGAGTGTCCTCCAAAAGTCCCATGCATTTAAATGTGAATGGATTGTCTATGGAACCATGTGCTGTTGGTAGATTGGGGCCTAGTCTGGAGGGGTGGATTACAGGCATGTAAGTTAGGATTAAAGGCATCTAAGTTAGGATTAAAGACGTGTAAATTAGGATTAAAGGCATCTAAGTTAGGATTAAAGACGTGTAAATTAGGATTAAAGGCATGTAGTAGCCACACCTTACACACCGGGATGCAGGAAGGGCTAATCACTGGGCGGAGACCTGGAAGGATATATAAGCTGCACCTGCCTTCCTTGAGGACTAGGACTGGTCTCGACTAGTTTCAACTTGCCTTCTTGTTTGTGATGTTGTGAGAAGCTGCCTCCACCTCTGCCTCTGCCATGTACTTTGATTGCTGCCGGCTGCCCCTGAATGGATTGTGACCTTCTGAAACCGTGAGCTAAAATAAACTTTTCCTCCCATGAATTTGTGGATGTCGGGTACTGAGTCATGGCAATGAAAAGGTAACTAAGACACCACCTTTTTAGTTTTAGTTTTGAGACAGGCTCTTATTAAATTGCTAAATTACCCAGGCTGGGCTTCAACCTGCAACCCTTCTGCCTCAGCCTTCTAGAGTGCTAGAATTACAGGCCTGGCCCATCAGACCCAGCATTATATATTTTGACAGGTAAAGACATTTATACTAAGGAAAATGAAACACTGTGAGAAAACAGGAACATTGGTTTGTGATCTGTTCAATTAAAATCGGTACACATTTCATACCTCATGACAATGAGGCAAAAGCCAAGTGAGAGAAAGCAGAGTGTGAGGGAAGATTTCCTGTCTTGAAGGTAAATGGATACAGTAAAAATAAAATTATACTGTCTCATCAATTTCTAAGAAATTCAGTGGAATATCTCTTAATGAAACCTCGTAATCCCAGCCAGAATTTTATGTCCTTCAGAATGAGAAGTCTGGCCTTCAGAGCATCCATGTGGAAGCAGTGGTGTCCACTGCACAGTCTGGTGACTGGACACAATTGTTGCTTTCAACTCAAGCTTCCTTCAACTTTCACAGATAAGGTTTACCTCATGGGCTTCAGTGACACACTATAGTGCCATCCATAAAAAAAAGCCACAGGCTTTCTTCTTTATTGCCCAAATACAAGTGTTAACATTCGACTTGCTAAAGTAAAAAATTAATGAGACAAAATCTGGTCTGTTTGGGCCAACTCATGGCTCATGGAAGCTAGGACTAACTGGGTGTGAAGTCAGTTGCAGCTCCAGAGGTGCTTCTTGGGCTACAATCTCACAGTTGTCTCTTACTGGCTGGCTGTTTGCTATTGAGCAAGTCTCTTTAATTAAGTCTTAGTTTGCTTATCTGTAAAATAGGAATATCATCACTGTCCTTCTCTGGCACATACACCAATCAGCATCTGCCGTATAATAACAACAAATGCTAGTTGCTTTATTAGATTACAACTAGGAAATATTAGAGCTAACAAGATGGCACACAGTGGATACAGGCTACACATACTATTTTTAGATTTCTCTGGCCACAGCAGATTATTACATTTACTTAACTGGAAGTGCATAATACTATAAACTACTCTACAACTCACCCTTTTCATATGCAGTTGCTTTCCCCTAAGAACACTTAGCAACATATTTTTAAAAAAGAAAGCACAAAATCTTTTTTAACTAAAATAATGAACGCTGTTGGCTGCAAACTAGGTGATTAAATAAAAATAGGAACATTTATCAAGGTGAGAGTTGCTACACAGATAAACCAATGCACCCACTCCAGACTAAATATCTCCTAATTCCTGTGGTATGCTCCTTTACTAATTCAAAGGAGCGTTTGAATCTATACCACTATCAGATACTTCAAAAGGAAGGGGACTAGGTGGGACACAGAAAACCATAACCAATGCTCAGCACTCTTACTCCAATTCCCAAGAGCCACAAAGAACACTCAGAGATGAAGAATGACAGCAAGCAGCTTTGGAAGAGGGACTATTTCTTGGACAAATGTTATTTAAGGCCCTGGTTCCCTCAAAGACAGTACTTTGGGAATGCCACTTCACCATCCACAGGAAAAGCAGCACAAAGGAACATCCACAAATCCGCTGTCTTCCAGGCACCCCCTTCCGGTCCTCTTGTCCTCCTTTGAGGTAATGATAAAGACCCAGAAGTCACCTACAGACAATTACCTAAAGAAAACTGAATCAAAGGGCACCCATACTGAGAACCTGGCTTTTGATCATAACCCCATCAAGTATACTTCCCCAACTTTGAGCCCTAATTTCCTGATTTTATTCTTCTCATCCTGCTCCTCCTCAAAATTATAGGTGACTTTCTGCTACCAGTGCACATGCACTCATGGCAGAATATTTTCTAGGTATAATCTAATCACAACTATTAGTATTTAATTATCTCTCATTACGTGTAAGTAGGTGGTACCATGGTACAGGATTTGCTCTTAGTTTTAAACCTCAGTTTTTCCAATAACTGTGGCTATATGGGTGAGAGAGTGGGATGGGTGCTGTGACAATATAATAGCAAATCAGATGTCAATTCTATTTATTTATTCAACAATGAAAAAGCTATACCAACCGCTGCAGGGCGTTACACTGTGGAGGGGGTAGGTAAGGAAGCTGAATAAAAGAGGCACAAGAATCACGGTGAAAGATTGACTTACATGAGCCCAATTCAGGCGGAAGAGGCCTCGCACACTAGTGTCCCTTCCAAATTCCAGGTGCTGCCAGTGCCATAGGCAGGATAGTACTGCCTTTATGGGACGATTAGGCCATGAGGGCTTGTCCTTCAGGAGGGAAACTAAGTGCCTAATAAAAGGGCTACAGGACAGGGTTCAACATCCACGGGAAAAGGAGGCCCTCATTCTACGTTGGCACCTTGATTCCGGGATTCTAAACTTCAGAACTCTAGGAAAACAAATTTCTGTTCTTTATAAATTACCCAGCCTGTGATACTTTTTTTTTTTTTTTTTTCAGTAGTAGGGATGGTGCCCAAGGGTGCTTTACCACTGAACTACATCCTTGGTCCTTTTATTTATTTTTTTTTCTGAGACAAAGTTTCTTAGGCTGATCTCAAACTTGTGATCCTTCTGCCTCAGCCTTCTGAATAGCTGGGATGACAGGCAGGTACCACCACACCTGACTTCTGTGGCATTCTTATTATTCCAGCACAAGACAGACAAGGCGAAGGGTTAATCTAGGAGCATGTTTGTATCTAGACTAAATGATCACTACTGTCCATAACAGATATTTTATTCGCTGTTGCCTAAGTAGCTCCACTATAAGAGCTGGAAATTCAGTTTAATGAGAAATTCATCTCAGATCATGATACACATTTGCTATAGGCTTGGGAAAATATTACAAATATGAGAACATGAGAGAAAACAGAGAGTCCCTGCTCTTCCAAACTTCTACACATTCCTACTACCCACCCACACACTTGGCAATAGCAAACACCTGATATTTATAACTCCTTTAAAAATAGTAACAAAATGTAAGAAATACAAAATTTACCATTATAACTATTTCGGGTATGCAATTCAATGGCATTAAATAAGTCACATTTGTCACTATGCCCCCTTCTAAATCTTGCTTTCTTGCCAATCAAAAGATCAAAAGTGTTTACTGATAATACTGCAGCTGACAGCACTAAAGCTTCAGCTTTAAATATGAACTATCATATTTAAAAACACACACACACACACACACACACACCCTTGCTTGTACACTGCCCCCCCACCCAAGGTACAGCAACACAGGGGCAGCACACACATTTTCTTAAATGTGCACCTTACCTGCCTGACAGTCTGTCTGGACGCTGTGTGGAACCAATAACGCATGCCATGATCGCATATGAGCACTGGGACATTGGTGTTCTGTGTGCTGCATATTATTGTCCTTGAACTACTCATTTTAACACAGGGCCACAGAAATGGAACAGGGCTCACACTCTTTGACAGGCACTCAGTCACAGGCAACAGCTTTGCGGGGCATCCCTGTCACTCAAGCTTTTCAGTGCCATGATGCCAGGTTGGCGCCAGCTACTTATGCAGGAACCACCCAGCCTCTTGTGACTCCACTGCACTCACTCGGCACCGAGTGTACTCTCAGTGCGTGCAGGAGACACTACCCCAGGTACTGCAGTGACTGCAGAAAGGGTGGGGCAAGTTCAGCGCCCCAGGAAGGTAAGGCAAGTTCTCCAAAAATCATTACATGAGAAAAGATGTGATCAGTTCCATAGAAAGAGACAAACGAAATGGAAGCCAAGAACACCAGTTATATTCAACTGAAGATTGTCTGGGCTATGAAAAATCCGAGGGTTGGGGCAAGTAGAATCAATGGGGCAGAGCAAGTGGAGAGGCCCCGGCCCAAGGAAGACCGCAGCTGAGCGTGGAACTGCTGACACAGAGACATGAGGGTAGGCGATTTCTCATAAAAAATTCTTGGCAAAATATTTTCAGCCTTTATTTTTAAAGATATATTATGCAGAGACAAAGATATGTGAGAGCCAGAAAAGCTAACCCTGCCATTATCAGATAGGGTTCTGAAGGAGTGCCTCCACCCCTTCACACACCCTGGCTCCCAAGTGGGGAGAACTGTCTGCTCTGGTGGACTGCACGACAGCTCATCAGGATGTCATCGCAGGGCAACTAGCCGAACAGTAGTTTTTGTTTCTTTTTATTAAGAAGGGTCTAAGTAGAATACACGGCTACAAAACTATGTTAGCCTATATTTGTTGAAATAAGCATAATATTTGTTGTTCTGAAGCAATTCCAAGAAATTTTAAACTTTAGATGTCACTGTCGAAGAATTCATTAACAGGTGAAAAGAAGAAACTCTACACTTTTAAAATTCATAAGAAACTACATGTATGAAAGAGTCCCTAGCATGTTTCTTAGTTTAGAAACATATACTTCTAGTGCTTGTACAATCATCATTTATGAAGGCTGAGAGAACTATGAAATCAACCAGCCAGATCTCCATAAGTTAGAGAAGGAACTATGAGATACATAAATACAACAAACACATCTGCTATTTCAACCCTCATCTTCAGAATCTGTGAGACCTTTGTACACATCGCTCAGTTTCTCTGGATCTCCATTCTGAGTCCTAAGGAGCAGGGTAATCTCCCTTCTGTTTCTCTCTCATGAGAGTTACGGGACTTAAACAGAATAATGGATGAAGATGGGTTCTGCCAACTAGCAGGAGTCAAAGGAGGAGAGGCATCACCATTACCATCATCCTAAACACCAAAAGAGAAATCTCTCAATTAGCAGACCAAGGTTCTCGCTTCACTCACTTGTGTGTGGACTGGAACACACAGAAAAATACAAAGGAAAATTTACCTGCACAGTAAAACTTGTTTTATAAAAGACAACAGGTCCAATGTGCGTTCATCTCTTAAATTCAGTATTTTAATAGATGTGGCCTGACCTACTTGGTTACATCAGCAGGGGCATCTGAGTGGCCTCTGAGTATGGCACATAGACACACATGTACTGTGTTCTGCTTAGCAGGCATCAACAGCAAATTTCCCACAGCATATTTTCACAGCCAATAGAATTTCTGATGAAAATAAAAAATGTTATTTTAAAATTTTGTGTGAAAACTTACACAAAATCTCTAAAACATTAGGGGAAAATTGATTCCCAATACTCAAAAGCAAGCAATTAAACACTGAACTGGAAAACAGCCTTCCCTTGGTTTCTTAGTCTCAAAGCTTCAACTATCTTTTGGAAAACCAGGTCCTAGTTACCAGGACTGCCTCTTCCTCGCTCTCCAAATTAGGTCTGGCCATCAGGGCAGAGGGGCTTCCATTTTTTTCCCTGAAGATAGTCTAGAATGTTTTCAAAAAATTATTCCTAATCCAGGGGAAAATTTGGCATAAATAGCGCCCATTTTCCCTTGCAAATGACATTACATTATTGGTCTTCTGCAAGACAACAAAACAATGATAGGGTGCCTGCTAAGAGCATAGCAAAGGTGGGGAGACTGTGAACCTGTCCCTAAAGACTCTGGTAAGCAGGACAGCAGACCCCTTTCCTTCTATTGCTGGAAAAAAGATACCCAGGGGTCAGAAAGCAGCTGGAGGTCCCTGTGTTTAAACCTACTCCATCTCTACACAGAACATCAGTGGATGGAGTGTTCATGTGTGCAGATTCAGGCAGACAGGCTGGCCACACCAAGGAGCAGCACAAGTAAGTGGTCATGAGGCTCCAAAGTGAAGAGCAGCCTGACTCCAAATCAGGGTGGCTGAGGGAGACAGCCCTGTGTGTGGGCTGAATATGGTCTCTGCTTTGAATTCACTGGGAGCCTGGGATGTTATACAACTTCAGTGCCTCCATTTTTTGACCTGTAACACAGGGACAGAGTGGAGTCTTGGTAGAGATTAGTGGTTAGCACAAAATTAGCATTCACTAGTTGTTAGATATTATTATCGGCAGAGTAGTGAGTTTAACTAAGGATATTGACGCCAGAAGGTGCCAACTGCCTGGTCACCTTGATGTGAAAAGAACTTTAATAAAAGTGTTAAACCCACAGGCATCACTTCATGACGATTGCCCAAGTCAAGTACAGCACATTGATATACTTCATTGCCTTGTCACCTGGCACTTCACAACTCCTGAAGTTTCCGTCTCAAAGCTACTGATGATGTTGATTGCTCAATTTCTGCCGGCACGCTGGTATCCCACTTACTTGGTGTTACACCTCCTGACACTGTTCATCTTTTCTTCATCAGAGAAAATCTTCATTCCTTTGTTTTTCCAAAATGCCCGTCCTTGTTCTCTGACTTTGCTAACTGTTCCTTTGCCCTTCCCTGGCTTCTCAACCATCTGTACCAGAAGAAGGTTGTTCTCTGTGGTTCCCAAGACACAACTTGTTACCTGTGTCACCCATCTCTGTCCTGGAATATCTCCACTCCGCTTTTCTAGGCATGTGTCCTCTTTCAAATGTGAGACCCAACTTCCAATGTCCAGAATATGCCTCAAATTGAATTTGCCAAAAAGATTTTTCCTGGCCATGCCTGCAACTATCTAGAGCTATGCCCAACTTCCCTCCCATTTAGATAGCCTGAATGTCTATAGAAAAAGCCAGTGAAAAGTTCTGGCCCATGGTGATGATACAGAACAGGGATCAGATACCTTCCCCCCCCCCACCCCCCCTTGTACTGGAGAACCCAGGACTTTCACACAAAGCTACATCCTCAGCCTGGTTTAGTTTAATTGTTTGGGGTTCTTGCTAAGTCACTAAGTTATCCAGGCTGGGCTTGAACTTGTCATTTTTCTACATCAGTTTCCCAGAGTTGGGTGTCTGATATCTAAGTACAACGACTCAAGCTCAAATCCTGACCCCACTGCTCATTAACTATAAGATCATGGTCATGTTGTTTATTCTCTTTGTGCCCAATTTCCAGATCTATAAAATAGGTATTTAACAGCCCTATGATAAAGATTGCAGGTATCAACTTAGATCATATATGGGACTATTACTTAAAGAAAAAGCATCTGGCATATAGCTCTAAATGAGTACTGGTTACCATTACAACTCTTCTTTGTGAATATACTAGAAAAAATAGAGTGAATTAGTTCAGTAGGCTTCTCTGACAAACTTTATGAACATTAATCTGGTTTCTCTAGTGAACAGACAATGGTATTTGGCAGAAATGAAGCAATTAATTGGAATCCAATGTTAGCTCTGATTGTCAACAAACCAGGTTGTATTGTACCATATGGCAAACAGGACAGATGTTGCCTAACAGTCCGTCAGAACCACAGGAGATTTAAAGATCACATTATAGAATGGCCACCAAACCTGAGAAGCAACCAAATCAACTGTGGAGCTTTAAGAAAAAAAGTGGAGCATCCTGAGATTGTGTCTCAGTAGGTCTTGAATGGGTCCCAAGAATCTGGGATGTCATATATATGTATTTGGGACCAACTGATTTAGTCTATTCTCTTAGCATCAAAGGTAATGAATCTATGACCTTACAGGATTAACCTGCCCCACTTCTCAGAGTTAAGAGACAGTTCACATGTGTCATACACACCTCCTTCACCAATCTCATATCTAGAAAGTGAAACAAAGAAATGAATCCTACAACAAGGGCTTACTGGAATATCTCCAATTAAATATGAGCATGTCTATCTCTACTTCATCCTCAGAGCAAGAGAGGGTCAGGCTGGATTTCATGGGTTCTTCCATTTGCAGAGGTAAGAGCTATTAAAAGATATTTCTTTAAAAAAAAAGATATTTCTGACCTATGAAGTCATTCCATAACAAGAGCATCAAAGACCAGTGCAACTTAAAGCTTGTTTTGATACATTTTTATTCCAAGCAGTCTTTGGGACTCTTCTGCAATGTGTATGTCCAAGAACAGCCTACCCTCAATTCTGACCAAGTGAAAGATGTCTCCCTAGAAGCTTCAATAGGGAAGGTAAGTATAATTTCTCAACTTCCAAACGTTTAATGTTTGGAAAGTAGTTCATTGTTGGCTGTGGTTTCGGCATCTCAACCCTTGGAGACGCCATGTATTGTCTTCATGATTTGCAAGGCAGCAACAAAATGACTCAAGTGTCCAGTCCCTTGGCCAAGCCAAGGGTCCCACTAGAATGATAAGGTCTAGATTTTATCACTGTTGGCTAATGTTTCACATGATCTGTGGCTCCAATGACCAAACAGTACTAGGAAAGTCTGGAAAACAGCAAGTTTGGGAGTGGCTCAGTGACACCCCACCCAAAAAAATCTGTTACCCATTGGAGGGCTGTTTTTAAGGTTCAGCTTGTAAGGAAGTGCTTGGACTCAGGGGCTTTTCCATTTACTCTAGACTTGTGTACCCAGAACTAGCCTGAGGCTTCAGTGAAACAGATAACACAAGGGTGATCCTATGGGTTCAGGGGTGGTTTCATTTTTGGTTACTCTCAAATGTTTCCTCCACTTCTCCTGAAGACCTTCCTTCCCTCCTTCCCTCCTTCCCTCCTTCCTTCCTTCCTTTCTTCCTTCCTTCCTTCCTTCCATTCCTTTCCTTTCCTTTTTTCTTTCTTTTTCTTTGTCTTTCTCTTTTGCTTAAGAATTGGCCCATGTTAAAAAGCAGAAGTCCTATGGGCATATGGGCACTGTTGGCCTTTGCTCATCTTCTTACAGAGCATCTCATAAAAGGCATCAGGAAGCAAGCTTGAAGTCATAGAGGGAGGAACAAGATACAGAACAGGAAGTGGAAAGATCACAGGAAATCTGCCTCGGGCTGACCTTGATTAGACGTAATTATTCTTTACAGCAAACATTCTTAATTTGATATACGACATATACAAATCAGTTGGGGAAAAAGTTCTTTAAAAATGCAGATTTCCAGCCTCTAAGCCTAGAAAGTTTGATGCAGGGACACACTCTTTCAGGCTACCTGGCCACTGAGAGTCCTGTGGTTGTCTCCAATGCTGAGGAACATAGTTCAACACTCTTCATGAAGTCTGAACAAAGCTTTTGGGCAGTTTTGTTGCTTTAGCCTGTGACCTGAGTAGGTCACTGGAATGTTGGATTCTCCTCTGGTATGTGGTGATATCTCTCATACAAGGATATCTTGAGGTCACCTATATTATAATCTTTCCTCACAAGGATATATATGTGGTAGGTACAAATGCATTTTTAGAAATGCAAAACTATATAAAAACATACATCATACTCTTTTTTGGTTTTCACTCATATATAACATATAATTAGGTGACAAACTGCTTTTTTAAGGATTCTAGATATGGAATTTAAAAATCCCAGCAGCCAGTTTTCAGTGAAAATCTAACATTCTCTAAATTTGCTAAAGAATAACAGGAATTTGCAATGCTGTGAATTCCAAATGACCAAGACCATGATAATAATGGTCAGGGGATTGCTTAAGATTAAAATATCTCACACACTTATAGAGCCAATAATTTTCACTTTTATGGTACCAAGCTGTGCACTCACACCAACCCAAGATCCCAAATGAAAGAAAACACATTCAATTTTCGAACAATTTTTATATTCCCAACAATTACCTTAACTTTCTTCTCTTAGTAATTATTTTAAAAGTGCCCACACAAGAGCATTTTTCTGTTAGAGCAGGAGCCCTTTTCAGTACCTGCTGCTGTCCTCACAGATAGCTGAACATGGACACACCCCCTTCCCAACACCCCTAGAACTCTGGTGATGATCAGCAGGTCAAAAGGACCATTTTCATATGCTGACCTGAACTAGACCTGTCTCATCAAAAGACTAAATATGTTCTGAATTTTAGAAAGTAATCCATTGAAGTCCAATTTCCAAGAAATTACATCAGTCTTTGAAATAAAATTACAATAGCATGACAAAAACTTGGGTCTTCACCAAAGTTTTTTAAGCAGCAGACCATGATTTATAGCTCAAATTTTTACAAATGCAGAGAAAAACAGGCAGATTTGAGTTTAGCCAGACATCGCCAGTACAGTGCGAGTACATAAAATTCTTATTCCACTGTCAAATTGTCATTTTTTTCCAAGTTTTTCCTCCTACTAAAAAGGAAAAATAGGTCATGGCCAGGCTTTATTGCAGACAGAGAACTGCAAACTACCAGGCATTGCTACAGCCTCCTTTCAGGTCTCTTGTCTCCACAATGCTGACATTTCAGGGGTCTTTGGGTCCCATCTGCACTTAACATATACTTACATTCCCTTCCCTATTTTAGAAGGCTCTGTCCACTCTGGCCCTTCCCTTGTACCACTTTGCTTTCCTTCTACATAACAGCTACAGATGCCCCTCACCTGGCCTTTAACATACCAAGCTTGCACCAATGGTTCCTTCCGAAATTTCTTCTCATCTTTCCCAGGGATGCTCCTTTTATTAGGATCCCTAATCACAAAGTCTATTTTTCAATGAGATTTTCCCAGACATCCAATGGAAACCGTCTGCCTCATCATTCTTTCTCGTAATGCCCTAACTAATTCTCTGCACAGGACTTAGCTCCAGCTGTATCTTTCTTGAATTCCATTTTCTGCTCTATATGAACAGGGATCTGGCTTGGATAGACCATTGCAGCATGACTGTGCCTGTCACTTAGTAGGCTCATAGGTATTTGCCGGATCTGTTAAAATGGGAAGCATTGGGCTTGACTACCGTTAAGTTTTAAAGAAATCTTAAGGCTCAAGCATTAACTGGCCTCAGAGATATGTCATTCACAGGCCCAATTAGTTTAAATTGCTGTCGTAGGCTGAAGCTAATTTAATTAAAATATTGTTCAAACTTTTCATTTGTTCTTTGAAAAATTTAATATTAACCACATTACTAACAGACACACGCTGCTAACGTCTAAAATATTTCAATAACTAATTATGAGTAGTTTTTGACTTAGTGTACAAATGGCAATTTGAGTTATAAAAGTGCAACATATATCACTGGGCTTGAATTTTACCACTGTCTAAACTAGTCTCTAGAAATAAATTTAGCAGATTAATTCTATTTTTTCTCCCATAATTACTCTTTTTATTGGCATGTATTTGCAATACATAACGATTATATTAAACTGGCGGATAGGTGCATATACATATCATATCTTAATGATTTTTACTTCTCTTTCCTCTTCCCACCTCTGCTTTTCTCCCTTCCCCATATCCCCATCTCCTCTCTACAAAAATCTACCTCCCTATTTCGTACCATCATTCTTTTATTTTGCTCTTTTACTTATTCACACTTCGATTTTCTCATATCAGAGAAATTAGACAATATTTAACTTTCTGTTTCGGATTTATTTTGCTGAGTGTAATGGCCTCAAGGTGCATTTATTTTCCTACAAAAGACTCAAATTCTTAAATATATTATTGGGGCTACATAGCCATGGTTACCCTGATCATTTGAAAAGGTTTTATCTGACTTGTGGTAACTTGTATACTGGGGAGAGGGAGAGACCCAAACATTAACTACCATTTAAATGTTATCCTAAGCCTAGGAAAAAGCAATTATATGAAATTTTTATTCAAGCATTTAGATGAGGTGTTTCTCCAGAACAATGGGCACATTCTAAATGTAGTTCCTCACCTATTTGCTCAGCAAGCAGTGGTAGGAATGTTGGGATGTATGTGGTTAGGTTGGAGACACAATGAGCTGTAGCCAGAAGCCCCTACCCAACAGTAGCAGCAGCTGTACTGGATTTGGGCATATAGCACATGGGAATAAACCTTTTTTTTTTTTAACACATATACATTAGAATTTACTCACACTTTTAATAATGATATAAAAACCAAACAGTGAGGAAGTTAAATAAACTTCAAATAACTAGTTCTCTATTTTAATACACAATCATCTTCCCAGTAAGGACTAGGATTCAGGAATTTTGTTATAACACACGAGGGAGTCAGAGGTACTGTAAGCTAAAGTGCACAAGCAAACATCTCCTCAAATATGCAGACGAGGAATGACGAGATGTGCTGGCTTTTAATCTAACAACAGATTGCTGAGGAGCACCCGGCACTTTCCTCTGTTTATATTAATTTACTCTTCAGACTCGGCCAAACCTCCTGAAGAGAAGGAAATAGGAACATCAGCTTTCCAAAGCTAAGAAAAGAAAGAAATATTATGATTTTACGTTCATGTCCTCAGGCATATTGCTAGCCATAAAAGCCAACGGCATCTCTCCTCCTATTTATTTATGTCCTATCGCCAGCTAGTAGGCCCTGAAGCTTATAATCCTGAGGCCAGTGGGAGAAAAATAACAGTTATGGGGGAAAAACTGGATAAATTCAGAATCATTATTTTAAATAAGAGCTTCACTTTTGCAGATTTATACCTCAGTAATTCTGGCCATCCATGTTTAAAAGTGCCTTCTACTCACGATTCAGAACCTCTCACACAATGTGACACACTGCTGACCTATTCTTTATTCTGAATAAAACTAATGCACTCTGTGGGCACCTCTAAAGTACTTTACAAGCAAGTCATTCATAAGAATATCAACAGAAGCATACTACATAATAATTACAAAAATATGGGTAGTCTGAATGTCAGAGAGTTTTTTAAAAAATGTCTCAAAGAACTATAATTGCCTAAAAACTGTTAAGGGCTTCTGTGGTCTCCCTCCACCCTCTCTTAGGCTTATCAAATAATATTGTCTGTGAGTTCATTATAGTTCAGTGCAGTAAGATTCACCCTAGGGTTTTTATTTTCCTTCTCTCTCTGTTACATTCTGGAAAACAGTTCTTCCATTAACTAGATCCATGGGGGATATATCCTTCCTTGACTGGCTTGCATGGGAGAGCAGACTTTCTAATTTTACAGCAGAAACAGACAATTTGTGGGTGGGACGTGCTCACTGAGTTCATCTGGAGTGGCTCCCTCCCCGATTGTAGAATTCCTCCAACAGTGTGCATGTGCCATCTGGGTGTCAACTTGTTGTTATGACCTAAATGACTTTCCAGTGTGATATAATGAGAAGCCAAGTGGAAAGAATGTTAAAGCAACATGAAACACAGATACCCAGAAACTTACAGGCCAAACAACCCCTACTTAAGACCAACGTCTCTGTTTTTCTTGTATCATCCCCAAGGACTCCCTCCCACCCCAAGGAACCTCAAGCAATACCATGACACAGAATGATGTATGAGAACAGAACACAATTAACCCTATAATGATAATAATAATAAGAAGAATAAGAATAAGAATAAGGCCCATAGTATTTTGTCATTTCATGCTATCATGAAAATGGCATGATGTAACAGCAAAAAGTCAACACTAGTGGAGGAACCAGAGACTGAGTATGGCGGACACAGCCTCAGGTGATCCCATGCCCTGCTCCTCTTTTTTGTGCCTTTCTATGATCTCCCTTTGAGTGTGACCCATGATGTACCTGTAGCCAACAACAGCACAAGGTGCTGGGGTGTCCTTCTTGTAATTATCATTGTAATTATCATATCAGATTCTGGTTTAGTGGGCTGGAGTGAGGGAATCTCCTCCCTGGCCCAGTGGAGTAAGTGGCCACATTACAAAGCTCACCTGGAAAAGAGGTGCATGTGAACCCAGTTTATCTCAACAAAAAAACAATTCCTCAATCACAGCCATGAGGAAGGGAATTCTACCAACAGCCCGAATGAGCATGGAAGTAAAATTTTGCCCAGTCAATCCTGAAGATTAGAACACAGCCCAACAGTCACCGTGATGGCAGTCTTGCAAAATCTGGTCCATGCTCAGCATTTGCCCCATGGAAACTGTGTGATAAGAAGGGGGTGTTGCTTTAAACTGTGAAATTTGTGCTTACCTGCTATGCAAAAATAGAAAACTAATATAGTGAAAGAATAAATGAGTGCCCACCCTTAAAGTGAGGCAGAGTTGCCTAAGTCTAGTTGAAAAATTCTTTGTTAACCTCCCCCTTGAACAAACAACTGCAGAAACATACATTTAGAGAGTGACAGCCTGCTGAGTGCCATGACAACCGTTCCGAGGGATGTCTATTAGTCTCTTGGATGTTCTGAGTTCTACGGTGCAAAACTTATTCATCAGGGGAACCTCTTAAACAGATAATGAGAAATAATGAGCATACTGACATGTTCAAAAATCTTATTGTAGTATACAGGAAACTTCTAAAAGCTTTACTTAAAATTACTGGAAGTGAAGAACAGTGAAAGACAATCGATTTGTCTTCATCTTTGTAGAGCCAATGTTTTCCAAACAAGTTTCCATTAGATCTCCATATATGTGGCCTCATATAATAGTTCTTTAATGAAAGTAAATTAAAAAGAAAAAATGGCTCACACAACCTTCTACTTTGAAGATCTTTTTACAGGGCTGTGATATTTCACATGTTGAGCTACTTCTAAGTTAATTCTGAATTACATTGCTTAGGTTTTCAATAACTTCTTCATAGCTTTTTATAATAGGATGACAACTTCACAAATTAACTACATAAATTTGCTTGCATAAAACTATATACATAAAAGGAAACTTCTGAACAAGTGATCTCTCTACCAAAGGAAGCTAAACCCTTAATTGAGATCAACTACAACTTTCAAATATATTCAATATGTGTTCAGAATTCCTTTAGTCCTTTCCTTCACTTACCCAATGCTATTATCAAATATTTGGTCAATGATAAGAGTATCTATCTGACTAATATTTACAACCTTTAGCTTGTAGTTGAGTTCTTATTTTCTGTGATGATTAGTGAGCAGATGTTGACATTAGATATTCATATTACCAACCATGACATCAATCTCAGGCTTAAATTCCTTCTAAGGATGTATCTAATGCTAACTTTTCATGATTAAGCTTAACTTTTGAAGAATATTTATCAGGTACCTACAGGTATTAAAAGTTAACATGAAGTAAGAACAGACCTGACATAATGTCACTGTATATTGATGATAACAGTTACACAAAATTGAGTCAGAATCCATATTTTGTGTTAATTTCCAGAAGGACCAGGCATGGCAATAATGTGGAAAAAGACAGTCCAGGATCATTTCTGTTTAGAACAAACCAAAAGTCTAAAGCCTGAGTTTAGGCAAATTAGGGGGTGTACCCATCAGTCACAGTACTATCTACTAGTATTAAACAGTACAGCACAGTTCTAGTACTGTGGTTACAGCAGTAGGTAGCAGGCTCCTACTTGCATTGTATTTAGGGAACAGATAAGTAACAAGCAAGGAAACAACTGGTCAAGGTAATCTCAGAGAGTAGAGAGTTAGGCCAATTCAAATGAACATACTATGAGGTCTTACTCCCTGCCAGGCAGTGTCTGGCACTTGAAATACATCAGCAAACAAAGCAGATGTAGATTGCCATCCCTGTGGAGATTTCAGTCTACCAGGGGCCAGACAACAGCACCAGTCATAATAAGAGTTGATTTATATACTGTGCTAAAAATGATATCTGTTATGGCAATGGTAATAAATAAACATTAATTATTGTTAAGGAGGGTAAAGGTGACTGGGAGTATGTGTGTGGAGGGCAGTGGGTCACAATATTAAGCAGGGCGGTGAGGAGGGCCCCAGTGAGAGGGTAACAATGAGCAGACTTGTGGAAGGAAATGGGGGCTGGGGAAGGTAGCATGCTTGCCTAGCGCACATAAGACCCTGGAGTTCCTGGTTTCTCCTGTCACCTCGAGTATGAAAAAGAAAATATTGCTGAGGGGTAAAATGCGCTCTGAAGGAGGCACTACAGTGTTATGAGATGGAGTGGCAGGTAGGAAGCGCAGGACACTATTGTAGATGGAGGGCCAGGAAAATCTCTTCTCAGAAGATAATGTTTTAGCTGAGCCCTTCATGTCAAAGACAAACCAAACATACAAAGGTCTGGGTGCACAGCATGCCCAGAAGACAAAGCTACAAGTGCCCTAAAGTAGGACTGAGTTTGACATAGAAGACCAGAAAGAAAACTAGAGTGGGCACGTTGATCTATAGATGGGGTCTACAATGTAGGCAGTGGTCAGATCATGTAGAATTAACTGCAAAAGCTCAACTTGCATGCTCTGTTTCTCTCATTCTTTGTTATATTCGGCTGTCCCCTGTCCATGGACTCTACTCATCAGTTTAAAACACATTCTGTGTCTCCTATCTTTAAAAAAAATCCACACTTCTGGTTACCACTTAGTTTCTTTTGTACCAGCTAAGTTTCTCCAAGGAAGAGTTTAAACAGGCTGGCCTCCCCACCTCCATGGACTCTTGGAGCCACTCTAAATACACTTGTCCCTCCTCATCTGGCTTTCGGCTGCCTTTGGCACTGGCCTTCTTCATACTCTGTTCTTTCTCCCTGACATCACAGCCATCCTTATTTCTGTCAACCATCTTTGCCCTCTGCTCAGCTTCTCTTCTTGGGAATGACCCATGACAGGAGTTCATGTGAAAAAATATTTAGAGGTTTTGGCTAACTGAAGTCTCATTCAACAGCCTTGCTGACTTTAGCCCAGGGACACTTTGGTAGGAAAGATGGAGCAAAAGAGTGAGTGTGACCTGCCTGACATGTTTCTAACAGCATCACTTTGGGCAATACATCGTATCTCCGGGACTCAGTCTTCTCACCAGTGCGACAGAGATTTTAATAGATATGTTGTAAAGCTGTCTGGAGATTCCTTAAAAGCTGAGAATAGAAATTCCATTTTATCCAGCTATTGCTCTACTGGGTATTTTCTCAAAAGAAATAAAGTCAATATATCAAAAAGACACATGCATAACCATGTTTATAGAGGCACAATTCATAATAGCCAAATCCTGGAAACAACCTACCTTTTCATCTATACAGGAAAGGGTAAAGAAGATGTGGTGGTACCTATACACAATGGAGTACTATGCAGCCATAAATAAAGACAGGTATGAAGCTTTTGAATGAAAATTGGGCCTCATTGATTCAATAACCCTCAGTGAAATGGACCAAACACAAAAGATTGACTATAGATGCACAAAATGCACAAGAGTAATGTCATAAAAAGGCCCCTACATGAATCATAGGGTAGAAAGAGGGGCAATGGTGAGCTAGGAAAGAAGTGAACCTCCAAAAAGGGGTGGGCATAGATGTTAACTGATTCCCCAAGCCCCATGGCTCTAATGTGTTATAGAATTTGGAGTTCATATATTTAAAAAAGTTTTAAAAATTAAAAAAACACAACTATGAATAACAAATGTTGACATTACAGATAATGTCTACACTCATGTCCAACCTGTGGTCTGCCATAATTTTTTGCCCTTTATTTTTTTTTCTTTCTTTTTTTGTGAAGAACTGTCTTGGGTGACATATAAAATATATAATGCAGTTAATGTAGATATAGAAGTACTAAAGCTTTAAGATTTTTGCACCATAACATAAAAAAATCAAGGGCAAAAAAAAAAAAAAAAAAAATCTCGTGAGCTGCAGGTTGGACACACTTAGTATATTGACCAAACAGGAGACATTCAACATAGGGAAGAAAAAAGAAAGCCAGGACATCTGAAATAGAGGGCTAAAAAAGAAAAATCAGGCCAACATCCTTGTTCAATCACGACACAGTTTATGTATCATGACTTTACCATGAACATCTCCTTGCAGAATCCACAACTGAGCAGCACCAGCAACCTTTGAAAATGGTGTTGTCTCTTCCAAAATACAACACAACTGATGAGATGTGCTGCGAGATTGCTGTACATAAGTCAGATTTTTGTACGGTCACTTTAAATGCACACTGGGATCTGGCTCTATGGATGAAATGCTCAAGTACAATTTCTTTTGAGATAGGGTCTCGCTCTAGTCCAGGCTGGTCCTGAACTCACCACATGGCCTAGGCTGGCCCCAACCTCACAACAACACTCTTGCCTTCAAGTGAATGTTTTGTAATATGAATAACGAAGGTCATGGTCTTGGCCTTCTGTCCCTGTAGGAGTATGAGGTTAAACAGCTGGTTTGTGGATGTGCACATGTATGTATATGTGCTTGCATGTACATGTGTACCTAAATTATTTAAAGCATCATTCAAACTTCAGCTTCACAATAGGCTTAGAAATGAGTCAATTCACATCTAATGCTTAATGAGAAAAGATAAGGCTGGTGTCTATGTAAGCAAAGATGAAAAATAATTTCCCTTTAAAAAAACAAAGAACAGAAAAATATTCTACCTTAATATACCTCAGTGCCATTCAAAAGCTTAATAGGGAAAAGTACAAGGCATAAAATGTAATGACGTCACTGGAAAATGATGTAGAGCTGTAGACTGAGATGAGTCTCTGAAATGGAAATTCCATTCACAGGGCCCCAGAACAGAAAGACAGCAGATAGGTTTTGATTTCTTTGATAATTTAATCCCATTACTTACCCTAAACTATTTTATTTTTAATATAAAAGCTTCAATTTTTTAGGGAAAATTTATAATTAAAAGGTACTTTTTTCAGTGATATGGAAAATTGAACCCAGAGCCCTCACACAAAGCTGCATCCCTGGCCCTTTGAATTCTTTTTACTTTGATCCAGGTTCTCCTAAGTCACTAAATTGCCCAGCTGTGTTGGAACTCACAACCCTCTTGCCTGAGCCTTCCAGAATTCTGAATGTACAGACATGTGCCACCTCACCTGGCTTAAAAGGCATTTTTTTCCTGTCCCTTTTTTCATCTATCCTCATCTGAGCTCTACAACTCATAAAGACTGATAAGCCTATGTGAACTTTTTATAAAGTTGTAATCCTGTTTTACTGAATTTGAATGGGAGGGTTAGCATGAACTTGTGATGCTTTTTTATCTTGTACTCTGGGAAGCTAAGGCAGAAGAATGGCAAGTTCAAAAGTCCAGTTTGGACAACTTAGCAACATAGCGATTCTCTGTCTCAAAAAAAAAATCATTAAAAATGTAGTTCAGTACAAAGACTTTGGGTTCAATCTCCAGTACACAAAAACGGCACATTTCCTAATCTGCCCATTTCTTACTAAAAGAAACTATAGTCTTCAGGTGTCTGAAATGTTGAAGATGAGCCTAGAACCTAGAATATCTAATCTCACCAGAAGTAAGGGCACTATCAGAAACTCCTAGGAGTATGTCAAGGGGGGGTGGGGGGGGGAAGCCCTCAGGAGCCAGACTAAATAGTCAACCAGTGGCCGCCCAGAAATGGACCAAAATATAGGTGTGTCTAAATTCATGGCAATAAAATCAGCAATTACAACAGAAACATCCCCTCCTCATTGGCTCTCTCTGAAGTTGTAAGCAAACCAATTCCTTATTTTGAATATTGGTAAATAAAAAGAGCAAGTGTTTATTCTGCCTTGCTAGTGTGAATTATACTTCGGGGTAATTTCATATTTGTGAAGAAAAAATTGTTTCTTCACAGAAATCCAGCTGGTAAATGAGGGGCTGGTAAAATCAGAATGTTATAATTGAAAAAGTATTTGTTATTCCTCAAATCTAAGATACCCCCCCCCCCCCAAAGATGATTGGGTCACACTGCAGTCTTATGTTGATTAACTCATTGATGATTTCACGGGCTGTTAAAAGCTGGAGAGATGCATCCCTGCGGACATAACCTGGAAGGGCATATTGTCTCTCTTGCTGCTTCCTGGCTGCCATGGGATGAGTGAATTTCTTTGCCATGTTCTTCCACCCTTGTGTTCTTTTGCCCTGGAGCCAGCCAAGCACACATGACCTTTGCCACTGTGAGCTAAAATAAATCTCTCCTCCTTTAAGCTGTGGTGCCAAGTATTATGTTCCAGTGACGGGAAAGTGACCAAGTCAATCCCCAAAAGATTTTCTTAAAAACCACTTATTAAATTATCTTGCAAAAACAATAAAATCAGAATTTGATGAGGCCTCTACTTCTACTGATTCATATAAAATGCAGAGAATGGAGAGCATGTTAAATAAGACCAATGACAATCAACTAAACCTGACTAAGGGGCAATCTACAGGAAAATAAACTTTTTATTTGTTGCAAATGCATTACAAAAAGAAGAGAAAAATAAAAGACAGCACGCTTTAGGTGCAGTGGTGCATACCTATAAGACCATCTGCTCAGGTGGCTGAAGCAGGAGGATCTAACTAAGTTCAGGTCTAGCTGCTTCTTGCACAACTTGTCAACTTCACAAGACCTTATCACAAATGGGGCAGGGGCCGCATGTAGCTTGGCAGCAAAGGCACTGGCTTCAACCCCAATAATAAAAAGGAGTAGGGATGAAAACAAGTTTTACCCAGATTTGATGCTATGTATTTTGCCATATACATATATATTTTTTTCTAAAACAAATACACAAGCACACAGGCATCCTATATGTGTAAGTAAATAAGAGCCACTTTAAAAATTATTGTGAAACAATTACAATTTTAAAATAGAGAATTTTTTGATTGAGAAATGATAAGACAACATAGCTTTCACATTTGGGCAATAAAGCAAATTTGGAAAATTTAGGGCAGGAATGTTGATGTAGGGCAGAAGTATTCCTTAGGAGAAATTTAGAACTGTTGCTACATTTTGCAAAGGCATGGCTATTAAGCTTATGTTTGAAATTTTTAAAAATATATATTCCATGTACTTGACGTATAAAGAGTCAACATTTTATTTTATTTCTTACCAAATGCTAGTTCTGTACAAAACATTACATGCATTATATAACAACTATATATAACAACCACAGGAACAGGTATTATCATTCACATTTCTTTTTTTTTAATTTGAGATAGAGTCTCACTCTATAGTCCTGGCTGGTTCTGAACTCACTATGTAGCCCAGGCTGGCCTAGAACTCATAGCAGTTCTTTTGCCTCAGCCTCCCAAGTGCTAGGATTACAGGTGTGCGCCGCCATGCCCAACCTATCTTTATGTGGTGCTGGGAGATCAAATCTAGGTCATTGCACATGCTGGACAAGAACTCTAACCACTAAGCCATGTGCCCAGTTATTGTTAATATTTCTTTACCCAAGCTATACAGTTAGTTAAAAAACAAAGTCATGTCAATACATAGGAAAAGTATTTCACAAAACTTACCTCCAAGTTATAACAAAAACTCTCAGCAAAGTAGGAATAGAATACTCTTGACAAAGAGGATAACTACAAATATCCCAACACTAACACCATACTTCACAGTGAAAGACCACTTCTCTCACTTCTATCCAATAGCTAGTAAAAAATAAAAAAGAAAGAATTAAATTTTCTTTTTAGATGAAGTATCATCTATGTATAAAATCCCAAAGAACACAAAAATTATGAAACTCATAACCAAGTTTAGTGATGTCACAAGATATAAGACCAAAATATCAATTGCACCTTTACTTTCCAATAATGAACTGAAAGCCGAAATTAAAAAGGAAACAAAAACACAACATATTTATGAATACATTTAACAAAATGTGTCTATTTAAAACTAATAAAACATTAGTAAGAGAAACTGAGGGACAACAAATAAATGAAAAGATATGCCATGTTCATAGATTGGAAGGCTCAGCATTTTTAAGGTGTCAGTTATTTCCCACGAGAGCTGTATATTCAGTATAATACAAGTCAAATTCCAGCAGACTTTAGCGTAGGAATTGATAAGCACATTTTAAATATTTTTCTGAAAATGACAAGGACCTAATTCTAAAATATATATATGGGAATATTAAGTTAGGTTTATTCTACTGGAATTCAAGACCTAGTATAAGCCTACAATAACCAAGGATATATAGATAGAGATAGATGATAGATGATAGATAGATAGATAGATAGATAGATAGATAGATAGATAGAACAAGATGGAGTCCAAAAATAGGCTAACTGTATATGGCAAGTTCATTTACACCAAGTGATAAGGTACAATGGGAAAAATCAATCAGGAAAAGATACATTATCCAAAGTATGGTATTCGAACAAGTAAATATATTTGAAGAAAAATAACTAGATCGTTCCTTTTCACTATATACAGAAATTAACTTGAAATAAATCAGTGACCTAAATGTAAGAGCTACAGCTATAAAACCTCAAGAAAAATAAAAAAGTAGGAGAGAAATATTTCTGATTTGAGGCCAGGCAAGGATTGCTTAAATGGGACCTTAAAAATGTGTGAACTGTAAAAGAAACACTTGGTAATTTTGTATTTGCCCCAAATTTAAAACTTTTCCTAAAGATTGCTAAAAAAATAAATAAATAAATGCAAGACTTCCAGATAAGATGAAGAACATGCCAGCCCAGGAAGCTGCCCCAGAAAGCCTGGGAAGGACCATGAGCAGCCGCCAGCAGCCAGCACCAGCAGATGGGAAATAAGCCTGGACCTGGGAGCTGCAAGAATCACTAGCAGTTGGCAGTCCCGGCCTCCAGAAATAAGCCTGGGAGTGGTGCGAGGGGCAAACACACACACACGGCAAGCTTCCCCCTTTCCAAAGCCTCTGTGAAGCTCAGCAGACTTGATCAGGAGAAGTAGTTCTTGGCAGCATCATAGTAGAAAGTGAGGTAGGCAGAAGCCATTTTGAAAATCTAAACCATTTTAAATAAAAGAAGCCACAGATGGGCTGCACTCCAGGGATTTGGGGGACATTACTAACCAGTGCCTAAGAAGGAACCAGCACAAGAGACAATCACAGAAAGGAGAGAAAGGCCACTGACCTCCTGAACAGTGCAAGCCATAGTGACCGTAGTCCCCAGAAGATAGAGTTCCATGCCCACAAGAGGGAGCCAGGACAGAAGAGCTTTGCTGAGGTGACTGGGAGTTAACAAGACTAACTGGAGGCCAGCAGATGGTTAGTTTCCACCTGCTGCCTAATCACAGTACAGCACTCAGCGAGCTTTCAGTTCCCCACCCACTCATACACATGCAGGGAACTAGCTCAGCCAGGCCATTAAAGTGAAGTCCCTCGGCAACAGAATCACAGAAAGACAGACCAATAGGACATGATCAGCAATTCCTGACTCCTCAGATGCTAGTGGTATGAGCTGTGAAATAGTAGAACTTATAAAGAGGTTTAAAAAAACCAACTGGAGCAAAGAGTCAGTCAAACAAGACACTCTCACATGCAAGAAATGATTAATAAGCTTAAAGAGAAATTTACTAAACAAATAATGGTCTTAAAGGATAAAAAATTTACTGAATTTATAGAAGACACAAATAAAAAGCTGGCTGAGATGAACAAGGGAAGGCAAGATATGAAGAACATTTTTGGAAAAAGGTGGAAAATTCAAAAAAAAATCAAGCTGATATTCAGGATATTAAAAATTCATCTGCAAGCAGGGGAAGCTAACTCAGACACGGTGAGGACAAGGTTGACAAATTAAATGCTATGCTCAGGGATTACTCCAAAACAAGCAGAGAGTGATTTAGCCATATACAGTAGCTGCTGGATGACTTATTGAAAACCAATGTTAGAATTATGAGTGTGAGAGAAAGAGAAGACAGCACAAAAGGTAGGAAGAATTTATTCATTGAAATTGTGGCAGAAAATTTCCCAAATCTAGGAAAAGAAATCCAGGTGCAACAAGTACACAGAATATCAAATAACCTTGACCAGAAAGAAACCATGTCACATCACATCATAATCAAAATCTCAGTAATTCAACACTAAGAGAGAATATTGAAAGCACTAAGAGAAAAACACATCATTCGACCAAGGTGAGCCCATCTGAATAACAGCAAATTTCTCAATGCAAATCTTAAGGGACAGGAGAGGCTGAAATGATCTTTCAAATTTTAAAAGAAAGCAAGTGTTGACCTAGGTTATTGTATTCAGCAAAGTTATCACAGAAAACTGAAGAAAAAGTAAAAATATTTCACAACAAAGAACACTTAAAGAAATTTATGACCACTAGACCAGCACTGCAGCTCCAAGAAACTCAGAGGAAAGGAAACATCAGAAGGAAATATGTAACAAAAAGAAAAAAAACCCAAGACAATGACAAGATTCAGTAACAATCTTACAGTAATTATTGTCTTTGCTAATGGTCTTAACTCACCAATCAAAAGAAGCAGTCTGGTAGAGTTAATTTTTTAAAAAAGGCATTTGTTGTCTGAAAGAGAGACACTTCACCCACAAAGAAGCACACAAACTGAAAGTAAAGGGAAGGAAACTAATACTTTGTATTTTAGGAACCCAAAAATAAGCAGGAAGAACTATACTAGTCTCAGACATAGCAAATTTTAAACCAAAATGTATTAGAAGAGACAAAAAATACTATAGACAGTTAAAGGAACAATCCAACAAGAAGAGCTCCTACCTGTAAATATATATGTATCCAATGCTGGCATGTCCAGTTACCTAAAAGACAACATACTGGACATGAAACATCAAATAGACACCAGTACAATCACACTAGGGAATTTCAATAAGTTGTCAGTAATTTGATAGGAATTACATTGAGTCTGCATATCAGTTATGGAAATATGGTCATTTTCACAATATTAATTTTGCAGATCTGGAAACAGGGGATCTTTCCATTATCTGATGTCCTCTTCAATTTCTTTTTTCAGCATAATATAGTTTTCTTTGTAGAAGTTATTACTATCAACAGAATGAAGAAAGAACCAACAGAATAGCAAAATTTTTTATCAGCTATAATTCAGACAGGAGGCAAATAACTAGATTATACAAGGAACTGAAGAAAAAACAGACCCTTCAAAGTCAATGACCTGGTTTTAAATGGGCAACTGAAATGAATAGGCAGTTCTCAGATAAAGAAGTTCAAATGGCCAGCATATACATAAAAAAGATGTTCAACATCCTTAGCCATTAGGAAAATGTAAATCAAAGCATGACTAAGATAACACCTAACCCCAGTGAGAATGGTGCATATCAGGAAGTCAACACTTTTGGTCAAGATGGCAGCTGAATTACAGAGCTGAACAATGTCTCCTTGTGGATCCACTTAAAAAGTTGAGAATAGAGTCAAAAGTTTCCTGTTCAATGTAGCTAGGACAGGGAGGAGCACCTTGACAATCGAAAGAAGGCCACAGGAAGGACAGAAATCTGAAAAATACATCTGAAGCAGAGGTAAACAGTAACCCAGGAAGAAGCCACAGGTAAACTGCTAATGGCTGGAAGCTGCCGCCGACATCTGCAGGTGGAGGAAAGCCCGGAGCTTGGAACCTCAGACCAAGGTAAGTGTGGATCTTGGAGAAGTGGGAATTGATACCAGCTGGTAGCCCCAGTTTCCAAAACCGAGTCTGCAGGTAGTGCATACTACAAACACAATGTGAGCTCCCCCTAGAAAAGGCCTCCTGGAGCCTAGATAAGAAACAGTGCTCAGCAGCCATAACAGACCATGACATAAGTAGGAGTCATCAAAATAAATAAATAAATAAATAAATAAATAAATAAATAAATAAATAAACAAATAAATAAATAAAATAAAGAGCCCAAGACTGAGCTGTTTAGAATAAAAGAAAGCTTAGAAGAGCACATCAGTGCTTTTGGTTTCACTCTTCAACAGTGCCTAGGGAGAAACTGGCACAAGAGACAGTTGTGGAGAGGAGAGAATGGCCACGGACCCTCAGAACAGCTTGGGTGAAGTGGGAGCACCTTCAAGGCTGGAGAGCCCCACCCTCAGGGGAGGGAAGCCAGACAGGTGGCAGAGCTTTGCTGAGAGGGATGGGGGTGAACAAGACACCCATGAGGCCATTAGGCTGTTAGGACCTCCTTTACTGCCTACTCCCAGCATAGAACTCCGAGGAATTTCGGTTCCTCCCCCTCAACACACACCCTCATACTCATCCAAAAACCCCTATTGGCTAGACTTTTAAAGTGAAGTCCCTCAACAACAGAAACATGGGAAGAAGACAAGGGAACAAGATACCCACAGAATTGCCTGAGACCCCAGAAACTCATGTCGTGGGCCCTGAAATAGTGGAACTCATAGGGAAGGAAGTCAAAAATGAATTGAACAACCAGTTCAAACAAGATATTCTCAAAGAAATGCAAGTAATAATCACTGGGCTTAAAGAGGAACTTACTAAATAAATAGTGGTCCTAATGGATACAAAGTTTGCTGAGCATATAGAAATCACAAATAAAAAGCTGGCTGAGGTAAATAAAGAAATGCAAGATAGATAGGAACACTTTAATAGAGAAATACAAACTTTGAAAAGAAATCTAGGTGAAAATTCTGGATATGAAAAATACATATGAAAGCATGGGAAGTCAACTCAAACATTGTGAGGACAGAATTTCAGACCTTGAAGACAAGGCTGAGGAAAAAAAAAATACTATAATTAGGCATGACTCCAAAATTAGAAATGAGCAAAGTGGCTGGATACAAGAGCTCATGGATGATTCAAAGAGAACTAATCTCAGAATTATGGGTGTGGAAGAATGAGTAGAAGACAGCAACGAAGATATAGAGAATTTATTCACTGAAATCGTACAAAAATTTCTCAAATCTAGGAAAAGAAATTAATTTTCAGGTACAGGAAGCTTATAGAACACCAAGTAAGATTGTTTTGAGGCTTTTGGAGGTAAAGGGACACAACTTGAGATCATCATGCTTAGCGAAGTGAGTCAAACTCAGGAGACAAAATATCACATGGTTTCTCTAATATGAGAAACCTAGAATATAGGCATTTTATAGAACAAAATGGGTGTGATAAGGGAGGGAATGAAAGGGCCAAAAAATGGGGAGGGGAAGGAACTGCAATATTGATGTGCTATATTATATGTGCACAAAATACTCAAGATCAATGTAACCATTGTATATTTCATATAAATATATATATACACTAATAAAATTGGAAAAATGAAACTATTTTGCAAACCTATATTTCAGTAAATTTCCAAAATTCATGAGAAATGGATAAATTTGTAGACACACATGATATACCAAAATCGAACCAAGAAGCTATAAAAATCCCTGAATGAAATGATAACCAGAGATGAAATTGAGGTAGTAACAAAGGGTCTACCCGAAAAGAAAAACCCAGCACCTGATGGATTCACCCACAGAATTCCATCAAAATTTCAGGAAAGAGCTAGCAAAATGATTCTAAAAAATTTTCAAGAAATTCAAAGAGAAGGAATGTTGCCAAATTCATTCCTGGAAGCTAGTGTCACTTGATCTCACTACCAGATAAAGATCCAACAAAGGCCAATTTCCCTCATGACCACAGATGCAAAAATCCTTAACAAAATACTTGTATACAGAGTGCTACCATTTTTTTTTTTCACACCATTGTACATTTTCTCAGCTCCTTGCTGTCACTGTCTTAGGTCCCCATTGCTGGGACAGAATATCCAACATCCACAACTGAAGAGAGGAAAGGTTTATTGTAGCTCACAGTCTGTTCATGAGCTTTTGGCAATGATGGAATCATATGACAGAGGCATACCTGGAGAAAAGTTATTTATGGCATCACAACAGGAAGCAGAATCAGTGAGGAAGGGTGCAGCTAGAGTGTACCCTTCTGGGTCATGTCCCAGTGATCCGTCCCTTCCAGGTCCAAGCCCTCGGATCTGCCACTTCCTGGTAAGGTCCCAGGGATCTGCTCCTTTTGACCAGCCCTTATCTCTTAGCAGCATTTGGAATTCACAGGAATCCCGCAACATCCAAGCACACCAGGCTTTCAGGGGACATTGTGGATCCAAACCATAACACACCCAAAGACTCCAAGTACACACCTGCCCCGGGGCCTTTGCATTTGTTACTCCCATCGCCTAAAGGACTTTACACAGATGTTCATTCCCCGGTCTTGCTCCCTCACTTCATTAACCTTGGCTCAAATGGTCAGGTTTTCCCTGACCAGCCTGTCTAAAGCAACTCCTGCGTCACACTTTGCCATCACTCTGGTTTCTTTGAAAACATGACATGATCATATCTAGTTACTTATTAGTCCATTAACTATATCTCCTCCCTAGAATATAGTCATCACTAAAGTGAGAACTATCAAATCACCCGGACACTTAGTACCAGGCAGAGAGTAGAATCCCACAATTATTTGTTGAATACAGGGTGAAATTTTACATGCTGATTTTGCATATCTACTAACTGCAAATGGCCATCATTACAGTCCATTCTGTCATGTCTCCCCAAGTGGAACACTGCCTGTCATTCCCCTGTCAGTACTACACATGCCTTCAGCACTGACACTATGAATTTTTCTTTTTTCTTTCTTTGTTTTTATTTTTCTTTTTAGTCATCTCCTAAATTTCTGCTGCTACTTCTCAGTAAGAGGCTCAAGTTAGTTCCTCTTTTAGTCATTCAATCACATTTTGGCCTCTTCAGTTCGGCTTTCCCTGTCCAAAAGGACCCAAATGCTCTCACTACAACATTTCACCTCTAAGCAGGCCTACAGAAATCCAGCTTAGCCATGTCTTAGATGCGATGCTATCTCAAGAGTTTAAGCTCTTATAAATGCATCCACAGGACTTTGTAGGGTGACTTGAAAACAAAAGAAGGTTAATAAATGCTTGTAGATTGAGATTCACTGACTATTCGGAACCTGGGGACTAAAAATAAAAATGTTTGCTTTTAGTGTACAAAAGTACACTTAAGTACAGAGACTAGAAAAATCCATATAGATAACCAGTTAGGCTGATATAAGATGAAAGAACATTCTCAAGTAAAGAAGCGTGGAATGAAACGGATCCTTCTATGTGTAATGAGAAAGGCTCTGGGAAGAAAGATTGTATTTAAAAGGCCATGAAGAAGGAGAGGAGAGACAGGAAAGGATGAATTAGGATATAAATATTACATGTATAAAATTTCAAGGTATGGTGAAAACTTAAAGAAATTTAGAGAAAATTCAGAGAAAAATTTAAAGCTCTAAGTATATTTATCAGGAAACAAAGACATTTAAAATATATAAGCTAAGCATTATAAGAACAGTTAAAGTAGAGATCAACAATTAGAGAATTAAAATAACATAAACATTGGTTCTTTAAAAAGGTTTGATGTGGTACAAACCTGCCAAATAGATCAAGTCAAAGAAGAAAGGCTGCAATGAAACAGGACAAAAGAGAAGATATAATTACAGATATGACAGAGATTTAGAAACGGAAGGGAAGGCACTCCAGGGATGGGACATAATGTGGACAAAGCCTGGGGTAAGCGTCTGTGGGGCCGAAGAAGGACGGAGGATGAAAAGCCTCTTGAGAACTCCAAGACACACTGGATGGACAGTTACTGGAGTACAACTTTTCTGGTGATGTCCCCTGGAAGCAGACTTTATTCTGGGAGTAGTGAGGAAACACTGCTGGTTTCTGAGCAATGGCAGGTAATGAGAGCTATGCTTCAAGAAGGTGCCTAGCTTTTGAGTAGAATGAGAATTTGGAGCAGAAACAGCCCCAGGAAGCCAGAGGTAAGAAAGTTTGGTAAATGACTAAAAGTGAGTGTGGGGAGAAGAGCTGGGGCTGGTACTAGTCAAGGTATCATATGCTGCCAATGACATAAGTTAGAAGAAGTCACTAGATGTTAAAAAGACCCATGGTAATTCTTAGGACAACAGTTTTAAATGGAGGTTGAAATACAAAAGAGATAAAAAAGGATTGGTTGAAGAGTTTAATAACTTTAAACTATATATATATTTTTTTTTTCTAATGTGTTTTTATCTTTTGTCTTTTCTGGCCTATGAGATAAGTGGGTAATAAAAAGTGTAATTTGTCAAGATGCATGAGCCAACAATACAATTAAAGTCAAATTCTGTAACATGAACAGGAGAGGACACTGGCCAGTTACTGAAAAGATCAGTTCAGGCAAGGACTCACAACAGCATGCCACACGGAAAACATTTTTTCTTCCTAGTGGCTACAATGGCCTACAGTACATTTTACTTTTGGTGCCTCTGCCAGTTTCTGAGTCCAGGCTGGGTGCTCTCCAAAGCAAGAGGAAATGCCAGGGACCTACTTTGCTTGCTTTCCCTTGCAGCTAGGAAAGCAGTTCAAGGGGAGATGAGCTCTGTCCACCAGGCAACCACTCAGAGTCGGACTTGGGAGCTCCAGAGGAGACAGGAGGGAAGGAAGCTTACTCTTCAGTAACGGCAATGGCCTTCAACGATGGCAAGCGTAGCAGCTGTGATTGAGTCCAGGTACTGACACAGAAGTGTGACAGTCTGTGCTAGGAGAGGCGCATTTCCTTGTCCGACCAGTTCTGGGGTTTGATGTTGGGTACTGTTTCAGGCCTCTCAGCCCTCACCTAGGCCCTGTGGCTCTTCCAACAATTCTCCAGCTGGCTGACCGCTCTTCTGCTTAGTCATCCAGAGTCACTTTTTGTTGCTCTTATCTAAGACACCTAGCAGCTACACATTAATACTTTAATGCTTTATTTTACTTTAAAACACAGATGTGTATATACATCCACCAATCTTACAATCAGTTGAAAGCAAGACTTGTAACATACATATAAGCAAGCATAAAATAGGAAACATTTTAATGAGCATGCAGGAGTCATTTTTAGATTAAAACTTATTTATGATACTAAGTGAAATGAAGCAATATGCAAAATTATATATATATATATATATATATATATATATATTCTGTACTTTTGTTGCACACACAGCAAAGGACTGCACTACAGTGCTAAGCCATTATCTGGTTTAAGAGGATAATTAATGACCTGATTCTCTTCATTTTGCTTACATACAGTTGATAAATTTTCTACTGTGCATGTCATTCTTATATCTTTTTTACATATGGGTAATAATTATACCTCCTTTTGGGGAACAGTGTGATATTTGTAAAAATATATTTTCAAGCATATAGAAACGCATTTGGTTTCTTCTGCACGTGTGCATATATCATTGTTTTCCAGATTGACTTGTAAATTTCAAGAGCAACTTCTTTCCCTGGATGTGGTGTTCTTCCAGGGGATTTGCAGGGAATAATATCTAGGCTTCTAAAGCCCCACCCCAGCCCTCAACATCCAGCCTGGAGTCTCTTCAAGAGTTTAGGAGGAAGTCCTGGGAATGCCTGGCTGCAAACTGTCCTCTCTTCCCTTCTACCCACAGAAGTGTACTTTTGGGTCAGTTTTCTGTTTAGTCTGCAGGCACGTTACCAGGCATGAGTCGCCCCTGCCATGCTAGTGCTGAGAGCATGGGTAACGCTAATTCGGACAGTCTTTGGCAGTCACATACATAAAACATGTTCCTAAATGGTTTTATTATGAAAAGAGCTCATTTGTCTGCTTTATTTCTCATCTGGTTCCAAATCCGCGAAGTATCTTGGTCTGAGATGTAATGTACGAAAGAACAAGACTTATTTCTATCATCGTTCTGGAGGCTGGGATTCCAAGAGCACAATGTAGATGCTGGTGAGGACCTTCCTGCTGCATCCTGACATGGTGGAGGGTGTCACCCAGAAAGACATAGCAAAGATAGGTCGGCTCAAGTATCTCTTCCTTTTCTTATGAAGTCACCAGTCCCATGATATGGGCCTCTCGCTAATGCCCTTAGCTAATCCTATCCCCACAGGCCCCACCTCTAAATCCCATCAACATACACATTTTCAATATGAGTTCTGGAGGGGACATCAATCATGAAAGCAGTGGTTTCATGGAGGTACCAGCTACCCCAGCACAGGATCTGTGATGAACATTGTTCCTCAGGCTGTTCAGGGCTCTCTATGCAAGAATCACCAGCCCAGAGAAATACAGGTTGGGAGATAGCTCTTTTCAATTGCCGGCAACTCCAGAGAGAAGATGCACAGCCTCTAATTTGCTGCAAGTCCTGCCTCCAGCCTCTCTTCTCATTGCTTCTGTGGGAAATGCATCATTACTTAATATTCAGAACACTCTTAATAGGATTCAGTGCCTAGTAACAGCAGTATAAAGCCTCAGTCATCAAATAAAATATCTGAAGCTGGCCCTGAGGTATCATTAGCAGCAAGACATTTTAATGGGATTATAGCTTTTTTTTTTTTTTTTTTAGTTCAGAAAGCAGACCCTTATCCATTGATCTTAGCCTTCTCTTTCACAAAGTATATGAAAAGAAAGCAAATCCTGGGATCTAATCTGCAGTTCTGCCTCTGAGATTTTATTATTCCTTGCCTCCCTCAGATAAGGCAACTAAGTTTCATACATCAGCACTCTTAAAATCAAGCCACAGAACACACCCATCTTTCCAAGAGTTTATCAGCATTTTGCAAAGTATAATAGCTGGATATGGTAAGTGCTTTTAAAAACACAAGAAAGTAGGCAGTCAAGTTCCAAATACTTCACATGATCTTTATCTGGCAGCTTTCAGATTAGATAATAACTGAAGTCAATCACTTCTTCCCCAATTTTTCTAATTATATTTTCCTCAGATGTATTCTTAAGTTGTAATTCAAGGTCACAAGAGAAACAGTTTAAGACATTTGAGCCTTTAACAGAAAAGCAAATCTCACCACATAACGGAGATTTACCGAGTTGTCTCTTTAACGCACTAGAGTATGTGCTATAGAAACGCACAGACATGTAAAGGCACATGGAAATGGAGCAACAGAGTATCCAAACAAGAGAGTACCTAAAAATCTTCAGCTAAGTTTTTTCTAACAACATCATTTCCCAGGAAATCAAATAAGTGCTGAATGAACAGTGAAGCGATACTAGTAATTTTTAATCAAAGGAACAGACTGTTGACTGGGATTCTTTGGCTGGCCTCTTGGGGGTGGGGCCGTGTGGCTGACGCAGACAGTATGTGAAGACCATGAGGGTGCAGCTGGCAAGTGCAGTCACTGCTGCCTGGGGTTGGGCTACAGTGCAGCCCCTGCCTATACATCCAAGTCAGAACTGAAAGGCTCCACAGTGTTGTATTTACCGTGTCTGGACAGGTAAAGGGCTGATCACCTCCCAGGACGTCAAGCCCTTTCTCCTGGCTCTCTACAGTCTTCAGCCCATGAACTCTTTGCCTCACCATTTTTAACCAAGATCTGTTCCTATGGGGGGCAGGAAACAGAAGGACAAATGAGAAGAGTTAGGAGTTAAATTATTCTGTAGGCTGGGTCAGGGTCCATAAATGGGTTTAACAGCACAATGGAGAAATAAATGAGATTTCTAAGAAGCTTTCCCAAGCCCCATGTCTCTAATGTGCTAGAGAATCTGGAATTTATGCATGAACTATATATATACTTCCTGAATTCCTAAATCATGTACCCTTCAATGTATCAAAGTCTGAGATTCACTTGAAATTTTAATTTACTGGATAATTTTTGATCTTGTATGCTTTTAAGACATTGCTGCCCTCTCCATGCTTAATATTGTTCAAATTACAACTTTCAAATAATAAAGCAGAATTTCAATGGACAAAAAGAAGCTTCCCTGATACACTGAGAGCCACAGGCACAGTGGTAACTTTCCAGTGAATCAGCAGTTGATACTACAAAATTTATGACGAATCAAGTTTACCAGGAAACACATTTATAAACATTTTACAAATTCCACTCACTTATACTAAAGTACAAAGATCACATACTTACAAACTGGTAAACCGTATCTGCTCAGTCATTTCTCTTTTCAACCTACCTATTCATTTCACAGTTGGTAAAAATTGTTATTTTTACACCGTAATAAGGTTGTCAAGTTAAGGGCATAGACCGCTTGGCTCTTACAGAGTCCTACAGTTTGAAGACTTCACAGTGAGCCTCCGACGCAGCCAGAGAAACCCTGGCGCTCTGAGCAAGGACAACTACGACCACTCTCCCTCCTGATGGCCTGCCCAGGCTCATAGCCATGCCACTGTCTGAACGCACTTGGTTAGTCAAAACTCAAAGCCTCCGCATGAGTTAGTGGCTCTAATCTCTAGGCCTGTGACGTGTGAGCAGCATACCCTCTGGTCTTGAAGACCCCTTTGGATTTTAGATTCTATATTCCAGAGCCTACCTTACGTTCCTTTGTATACCCCGCACTCACTTCGAAGTCAGTACCTTCCTAGCTTTCAGCTCACCCTCCCTCCTGGGACACTCCCATTTCTATCCCTTATTTCAGTGACTCTCCATACCCTCCAGCAGCATGGACCAGAACCTGTAAGTCTGTCCTGACACCTGTGATTTCCTGAACTCCCACACTTAATCCCTCCACAAGCTGGGACTGCCTTACCTGCTCGATGCTTTCCCAGTCCATGCACTAGTCTTTTGCTGGCTGTATTCCAAACCTCTCTCTCCCTATTGGAGCTATTTAATAGCTTCTAAGTGGAAACCACCTTCCACTTTGTAAAATGTGCATAGATGTGTTTGTTCTTTCGCCCCTTTTCCAATCTAGGGTCACAGAAAAGCACAAATCTGATTGTGCATTTCCTTTATTTTAAATGCTAAAGTAGCTTTCTATTGTTCTCAGATAAATGAGCAAAAATCTTTAAGGTGGCAAGGTGGCATGGACCTCCTGCCTGCCTGCCCAGGACCTGGCTTCAGTTAACCGACCCTCACTGTCCCCTTCCCAGGGCCTGGGTGCATGCTCTCCCTTTGCCTCACTTCTTTCCCACCGAGAAGCCCTTCCCAGGGAGCTCCTGCACAGGCTGGAGTCTCCCAATCACACACTAGCAGCACTCTCCCTTCTTACCTCACCATGCGTGTGTGGGCACTGTCGCTGTGTGGATCTGTGACAGTGCCTCTCTCCTGGGCTCATCCCTGCAGTTTCTGAGGAAAGGAGCTGCAGGGCTCTGCTGCCACCAACTCCAGGCCTTACATCAGAGTGGCAGTGCTGGTGCAGAGCAAATCCATTCAGAATGAACACAATTGACTGTAGGCATTTACAAAGGTGCCAGAACTCAGATCACAGTGACTAAAGGCCATTCTCACTTGGGATCACCTTTTCTGTTGTTCAAGGCAGTTCTGCAAGGCCTCAGAAGATCCGGAGGAACACTCACAATCTCTATCTCTCCCTCCTTCCCTTTATCTCTTCCCCTTACACCCCACCATCTGAGTTCTGTATTATCATCTCTGAGCTCAAAGAGGGGAAGAGAACCAGTGCCAGTGGCACAGGCCAGTAATCCCAGAACTGTGTGAGGCAGAGGCAGGAGAACTGCAAGTTCTATCTCAGCCTGGTCAACTTAGGTAGATCATGTCTCAAAAAAAAAAAAAAAAAAAAAAAAGGAAATGGGGGTGTATTTCAGAGTAAAGGGCCTGTGTTTCTGTCCCAGTACCAGGAAGGAAAAAAAAAAAAGG
Organism: Ctenodactylus gundi; assembly: GCA_004027205.1. Classification (NCBI taxonomy): domain Eukaryota; kingdom Metazoa; phylum Chordata; class Mammalia; order Rodentia; family Ctenodactylidae; genus Ctenodactylus; species Ctenodactylus gundi. Next base: position 141,459 of record PVKB01001452.1, on the reverse strand, counting down.
TGGAGGGGGAGAGGGAGGTATTCTTTTGATATGATTGTGTGTGTGTGTGTGTGTGTGTGTGTGTGTGTGTGTGTGGCACTAGGGCTTGAAGCCAGAGTCTGTACTGAGCTACATATCAGTCCATTTTTGATTTCTGATTTTCAGATAGGGTCTCACTAAGTCGCTAAGTACCCACGCTGGGCTCCAACTTAAGATTCTCCTGCTTCAGCATCCCAGAGTGCTGGGAATACAGGCCTGTATCACTGAGCCTGGCTTTGATGGGACTTTTGGAGACAGTAACAACAGGCTGATATTCTTTAAGCTTCTGATCAATGCAATCTATTAAAATAATGATGAAGATTTTAACTACTTCAGTCTAAACAGAGAAAAATGTCTAAGAAATGAGAAAGCAGAACTACTCTTTCCCGCAGCCTCCTCTCCAATACAGTAACAGAAAGACGAAAGACCCCATTAGAAGCCCACACGAGGTGACGGTTACAGGTGCACAGATGCTGGGCCCTGACAACAGCTTTTACCTAAGTTGTGTTGCCTTGCCGTGTTGGGTAAGACACCGAGCCTCTCTGTGCTTCTGTGTCATCTGTAAGTTGTGAATAAAAACTGCATGATTCCAAGAGCCATGGTGAGTCCTCAATGAATTACTGTATGCCAGTGCTTTGAGCAGTGTCTCATGCTGCCTGCAGTAAGCAATACGTGAGTATCTGCCATTCCATTATTATTTGATATTTTCAAAAAATGCTTTACAGCATTCTGTCATATCTTGGTTAAAATTCAATTAATAGGCAAAACTAAAATATTCACTGTCTAATTTTATCATAGATAAAATTATTTTAGTGAAAATATTCTCAATGTATACCCTTGCTGATTCAGACACAACAAACAAAATGCCTATCAGTCAATGGTCATGGGCTTCTGAACAAAGTGTGACAAACACACTCCCCATATATGCATTCAGACTGTTCAGTGTCCGGGGGATTCACAAGCGTATGCCTCATTTACCTTTAAAAAATCACATTTAGTTAACTGACCTGAACAATAAAATAAATAAAAACAAACCATTGTATTAAAAAAGAGAGACAGTATACATCCATTCATCCTCAAGTTGTAGAAAATACATTTTATAGGGTTGGGAATGTAGCTCAGTGGTAAACCACTTGTTTACCATGTCTAAGGCTCTGGGTTTGATCCTTAGGGCCACACCCACACTCACCCCCCGCCCCCCACAACAAAACAGGTGTTAAGATTACATAAAATGGAAAGGCACTTATAAAAATAGCTAAGCTGTTGGCTAAAGTATTTCCAACTAAACCCTAAAATATGAATGCAGACAGAAAAACATATATAAGAATGTTCATAGTAGCTTTGTTCATGATAACCAAAAGCAGAAAATATCTGAGATGTCTATCAGTAGGAAAATGGATAAATTACTGATTTTACAGAATTGAATGTCACACAGTAATGAGAATGAACAAACTAATAATGCATGAAATAACAGACATGTCTTATAGAAATTGTAGAGTAAAAGGATCTAGACAAGAAGAACATAGAATGATTGCCATTTGTTGAAGGCTAGATCCCCAGGGTGGGAGTATCAGGAAACAGCGTAGGAGTATCAGGAAACAGAAGTAGGCTGGTGAGAGGTCTTTAGGTCATTAGTGATGTGCACTGTGGGACCTAAGGACTCCCTTTGCCCTCTTTTTTGACTTTCTGGCCATGAGGTAAATGGCTTTGCTCGAACCTATGCTCCTACCATGATGCGATGCTTTGCCACAGGTCCAAAGGAATAAGGCCTACTGATCCGGGACTGAAACTTCTAAAACTGGGAATCAAAATAAAGCTTTTGTGTTTATAAATTAATCATCTCCGGTATTTTGTTACAGTGAATGGAAAAACTATTATCTTCACATGACAAAACTGATGAATCATAATAGAAGTAGTAATAATTATCTCTGGAGAGGAGAGAACAGGTACAGACTGGGAAGAATTATGAAAAAATCTTAAGAGATACTGACAATATTCTGTTTATTCATTTGCATGTAAAGGAGATGCGTTTCTATGTTCTTCTTGTCTAGATCCTTTTACTTGACAATTTCTATCAGACGTCTCTGTGTTATCACATGCGTTATTAGTTTGTTCATTCTCATCACTGTATTATATACACATGTAAAAGTCACCAAACTGTATACTTTATGTACTAGACTGTATGGATTTTACTACTAGCATGCAAAAATCTTCTGAACTAGTAATTTAAATCATCACTGATTTAACAAATCTAACTTTGATATACCAAAGCTGACTGCTGTTTATTTACTTCATGTGTTGTTAAAAGAACTGGCACAGTTCTCCACTCAACAGTTCTCCACACATAAAGTATTATGGACTAAAATGTGCTACCCACTATATATATAATCACTCTAATGTGCTTATATCTGAAGATAAGCTAGGAGATGCAATTAAGGTTAAAAGAAGTAATAAAAGTTAGGCCTTAATCCAAAGATACTGGTGTCCTTTCAAGGAAAGGAAAAGACACTTGGGTACACACTTAGAGGAAAGACCACGCGAAGACTCAGCAAGAAGATGCCACCTGCATGCTAAGGAGGGAAGGATGCTTCAGGAGAAACCAGACCTACTGGCATGTTCCATCTTGGACTTCCAGCCAACAGAACTGTGAGAATTTAAGTTGGTTACTTAAGCCACCTAGCCTGTGGTATTTTCTTATGGCCACCCAAACACACCAAATAAAGAGGATTCCAGGGAAAATTCAGGAGCCTGACACAGGTTTTACAGAGTTTATAGGTCCCAGTGTTAGTATCTGAGTATTGCTTGGAGAAATCAAAAGGCTAGTCAGATCCAGAATGGCAAACAGAGAAAGGGACAGTGCCGGGAGCAAAGGCACTTCTGCCAACAGAACACAACGTGTTTCCTGTGGTCATAGTGTCAGTCCCACTGACACAGCCTGCCTGAGCTGGAAGAGGCAGAGTTGAAAAACGGACAAGTTTAAGAGTACTCCACGCTTACTGGAATCACTAAGGCTAGGTAAAGGGCAGGGCAGTGGGTACTGCAGTGAACGCGGAACAACTACAACTCCCTGAACTGCTGACGGCACGTGCACTGGTACAACCACTTTGGAAAACTCCTGGGCAACATCTCTAACATTCGGCTTTGACTATCCTGTGACACTGCAGTTTCACTCCTGAGTCTACAGAAATCAGTATTTATGTGCACCAAAATAAAAGGATTAGAATGTCCCCACTGCAACAACATAAACACCTTTCAACAGAGCAATGGACAAAGGCAATATATGCATACAGTGGATTACCAAACAACAATAAAAGAGGAAGAACTAATGGTACATACAAAATATACATATGCCTCTAAAAATATTAGACAAGAATCCAAACACAGAAATTTAAATTCTGCATGATTTAATTTATGTGAAGTTAAAGGCAGAAAAAAACTGCTGTGTGGTAATAGAGGTCACACATATTTTTGGTAGATACCTTCGGGTGGAGGTTGATACTGACTGAGAGGAAACATAAGGGAGCCTCTTGTGGGAAGAAATTGATCTAGATATTGACCAAAATGTTAGTTATATAGGTTTTAAGATATGGAAAATTAAGCAAAGTAGACACTTGATATTTTCTGCTCTTTACCATATTAAAGTTATATCGCAATTTTAACTTTTTAAAAATGAAAAGTTAGATGGGAGTTTGAAATTTTGTTATTATGCTAGATTGTACTATGCTATTAATCAAATAAATATTACTTTTTATGACTTAAAAACAATTGGGAAATCTAAGAGACCTAACCAAGACTTTATTCCAACAGAGAAATGATGTCTATGCAGAAGGTACAAAGGAACCATGAGAGAACCAGAGACAGTCACGATGTCAGATTATAAAGCTATATGTAACCTGAGTCTTGTTATGAACCTGTGTATGGACTGGAATACACAGAAGGCAGTACCTTTAATTCGAGATTCCTTGGACAAGGCAGGGATTGCAATGTGTCAAAGTTATTGCTTTGATTTCTGTTTACTGTTTTATTCCAAAGATTAACTCTGGTGTCATAACATGGGTGCCATGTCATCAAGCCTGCTGAGGGTTCAAAATGACACCAGCTGTGCCTGAAGTTGACATCCAAAAGCCTTAGAAAACACAGAAGTATCCCTTTTTGGCCCAAAGACATCCGTGACAGTCAAGGCTCACATTATCAAGCTAATGACGATTATACCTACTTGTTCTGATTAATAAAGCACTTGGATTGGCTCATTTCCAACTACTCTTGGCCTTTTTCTGTGAAAATGCAGACATGGAACTAAGTATGTGCACATGTCTGTGTGTTTGAGCATACACACACGCACACACAGACACACTCACACTTAAGCATTCTATTAATTTGTTTCTACCTGTTCTTTCTGTGCAGCGTTGGGAGAACCCAAAGCCACATGCTTGATAGGAAAATGTACTGTTGAGCTATATTCCAAGCCCTGACTTTCTATTTTATTTGTACTTTAGATTCTTTGTTAGCACTTGTTTCTGGTGTCTCCTGGTTAAAGGTAGCAAATAGATCACACATATTTTTATCCTTTTTCTCTCAAAATCCCACGTTAGTGAGTTGAGAATAAAGGCACAGTTCGGGTACAGATCCACAGGCAGAATGTAAGACAGAATATTCACAAGTGAGAGATTTTAACATATTTCTTTGGAATGAATGTAGAGCCCAGGGACAGAGACACAGTCTACCAGAGAATGGCATAAAGAAGGTTCTGGAAACGGAGTCATTGGATTAGACCAGGTAGATCCCAGCCCTCTGCTTCACACAACATACACTTATTACAAGGATCCAGCAACTATTCTTCAGGGGGCAAGAAAATAAAACTGGTATTTGGAGATTCCTAGGGAAGAACTCAATGGCTATCCAAAGAGAAGCTGCTGGTTTGCTTTTGGAAATGTCGACACCTTTTCCTACCTTGTTCCCATTTTTAATACGCTTTCTTATCCAACTGCCAGTACTTATGGCCTTTTGGGGAAGAGATGACTTAGCTTTGTCCTTTCTTTATAGAGAACTAGAAATACTCAGAATTTCGGACCTCTTTCTTCAAAACTCTTCTTCCTGGAGATGCTTAGCCAAAGACTGACAGGACTGGAGTGTAATCTGCCATGCTTAACATATTGCCTTGTACTTCGTAATGTCAATTTATTGTAATTAGTCACTGGATTGTGATTCATTTGCCTTCAGAGTCACACTGTCTCAGGCAAATACAAGGCTGAGGCTAACTTATACTCTAGAGCTCCCTTGAGATCAGGATGAAGTCACTCTCTGTGTCACCTCGACTGAGATCATACTCTTGCTTGACTTCTTCCTCTTTCCTTCTCAGTTCCTTTACGGATCATCTCCTTAATGAAGAAGCTCATGTACATATCAACTCTCTAGATCTGCTTCTATGAAGTCTGAGCTAAGACATCTACAAATTTCAACAAGTAATGCAGACCTATTGACCAGCAGTAATGTCACAGCTCTGTCAATAGCCAATCAGTGATAACCAGACATTTGCAGAAATCCTCTGGAACAACAGAGGACAGTCAAAATATACAGCTAGGTGTAAATAGCCCATTGTAATTCCTCAAACAGAAGAAAGAAGATAAAGGGGGTAGTAAGAAAGGGAAATATAAAATTCCAAAAGAAAAGGTAAGATTCACTTAGGTGAATTATGTGCAGATAACAAAATAAATGAATCCTGAATCATTTGCCTTCATAGACCCATCCTACTTGCTTCATCAAGGGAGACTCCTTCCATATAAGATATGGACAGATGGATAATTATCATCCACCACCGCACAGTGATTTCTGAGTCTGCCCTCCCTTTCCCCCTCCCCTCTGCATCCACCCAGTAACAGTAATTTTGAAAACAGTCTGTGCACTGCCACAGTACTATGTTGTGTCTCACATGGAGCAGCTTAGACGTAATAGGGAACCAAATCCTGGGCCTCTCATCCCCCACTTTTCCACACAGCCTGAAAATACCTTACATGACTTAAATGCAACAACACGTGTTCAATACTGGCTTAACATTCCATCTAGACATCACCTACCATGCAATGACAATTCAGCAGAGTCAAAAGTATACTTTATCATTTATTTTATACAACAAGCTTTGGATCCTTATCCAGGTTATGACAAATTAACATATTTTGCCAGGCTATAATGGTTAAGTGTTTAAATGAAAGCTGATTCAATTGTTCCTTTAATAATTTTTAATGAGGATTGTATACTATTAATAATTTTGATCCCAATTTTCTAATATAGTCCTTTCTTCTAACTCCTTTAGTACACACAGACACATAAAATTTCCTTATAATAGAGTATATATATATGGTCCTTGGTTTATAATGATATAATTTTCCAACATTACAGTGGTGCAAAAGTGATGTGAAACTGTACTTTTTAAATTATAAATCCAATCATATTTGGGCTAGTGAAATATGGATACAACACTCTCTGAGGATGATAGGCAGTAGCATTAAGCTGAAGCTCCCAGCCAGCCACACAATCGTGAGGAGCTCTATAGAGCTCTATAGTGTACTGCGTTGCTGAGCTAGGCTGTTCCATAGGTGAGGCATACTAAATGCAACCTAAACTTATGATATTTTCGATTTACGATGGTTTTATTGAACACAACCCCATCATAAGCCGAGATGCACTTATTTCCATCATAGACTGTTCAGAATAACAGGGACATAGGGACAAACACACCTGGCTATAATTCTACCACCAAGTTTGTGTCCATCCCATTTTCAGAAAAATTTTATGTATTTCCTAATAATCCAACTTCCAAACCTGTACTTACTAAGATATATGACAGATGCTCTGCACAAAGCTTTGCTGTTCAGAGAGATGTATCCTCGATACATGTTGGGGACATACAGATAAAAAACTAAGTGTGTTGCAAAACTGTGGTATTTATACACAATGGAATACTATGCATCTATAAAGTCCAACAATGTGGAGGCTTTTGCAGGCAAATGGAAGGAACTCGAGAACATCATGCTTAGTGAAATGAGTCAGAAGCAGAAGGTGAAACATCGAATGGTCTGTCTGAGATGAGAGTTCCAGATCACAACTCTTATGGAACTTAAAACAAAAAACAAAGTGAAATGGGGTAGGGCGGGGAGAGAGAGGGACAAAAGGAGAGTGGGAAAGTCCTTGTCACCTTGACAAGATACGTAGGTGCACAAAATGCTAAACTTCATTGTAAACCTTAAATTTTGCACACACACACACACACACACACACACACACACACACACACACACATATATATATATATATATCAATAAAATGGGAAAATACTAAGTGTATTCTAATAAATTTCCTTTTTCTTAATAGCCAAATGCACTGAGTTCTTGCCTACATTATAATGTTGAAGAAAGCGCACCAAGAACCAGGACCACAGGCAGCTATGACACGGAGGCACAGCCTGTCCCTTAGCTCCTATAGGGACAGGAGCTAAGCATTTGGTAACTTCACTTATCCTCTAATATACCCCAATTGCTGTAAAGTATTGGTCTGTTTTGCCTGTTCGTTTTCTCTTCTTTCTCCTCTGACATTCTTTTCCTTTTATGGTCGATAGCTGGTGGGGGGGAACTTTAAAGCAAGAATCTCAAAGCCCTTAACTTAATCACAGAATGCTAACTCAATTATTCCCAAAGGCTTACTAGAGAATAGGCAGAATTTCTTTTAAAAATGGAAAAAAAAAAAAACAGAATACATGGAAAAGTAACAGATATTCTTATCTCTATTTATTCAGCAAATGCATATTCAGTATACAAGATATATGTGTATATGAGCACACAACATATATCTCCATATCTCCATATATATAAGATAGAAGGAAAGAAGAAAACAAAAAAGAAAGAAAGAAGGAAACAAACAAACAAACAAACAAACAAACAAAGAAAACATGTGACCAGCTGGAATTCAACGTGTTACAAAATCTTGGGAGGTTTTCAAACAAAGGTCAGCAAACTAAGGTCCATGGGGCAAATGGAGCCCATTGCCTGATATCCTACTGCCAAGAAGCTAAAGATGATTTTTATGTGCTTATAAGATGATTGGAAACAAAGCCAAGAGAATCCTAAATTCCCTGACATATGATAGTAGTAACAAATTCAAATTTCCAAAGCCATAAATAAACATTTATTGGAAAATAGCCATGCTCATTGGCTTATATATGCCTATGGCTGTTTTTGCTACAACTGCGGAGTTGAGGAGCTGCAACAGAGACCACATGGCCCATAAAACCTACTTACTATGGTTCCATGCTAAAATGTTTGCTGACCCTGGTTCAGAATAAGTTTCGGGGCTATGGAATCATTTCTGCTTAATGTCATTATGAAGGAGGTAACACATCTACTCTACTTTTCTTTAGCTTTTTGATACCTCATTTGACCTTCCCCGTGGACTTGAAGAGATGAGAAGGTCAAGTTTTATAGGTAGAGAAGCTGAGGCTCAGCTCAACCTGAAGATTTGTTCATTGTGACAGCCCATCACGGCTCATTCGGAGTCCTTTACAAGCTATGGTACCGAAACTGGAGAGACATTCATGCAATAGTAACACACAAATCCTATATGTAATGAAGGTACCATAAATAAGAGCATGGCTGGGCCAGGTGGGGTGGGAGGCTGCTCCTAGGCCGAGAAGACAAAAAATAGTACTTTGGGACCTGTCTGGATACTTGGACCTGAGGCAATTTTCCTTTTTTCCTATTCTTTGGTCACAAAGACACCCTCTAGGGCCCTCAAGTTCCCATTTGTCATATAAATTCCTTCCTGGCATGATTAGAAAGAGTAAATAAGATTATTATAAGAAGTACCTGAGTTAGTCATGTGGATGGTGTATAATGCTTAACATATTGCCTGGTACTTTGTAATGTGAACTTACTGTAATTAGTCACTGGATGGTGACCTAACTAAACTTTTAGAAAAAACTGACATGTGTTTATATTAGACAAGTTGAGAGCCATAAAGGGCACAATTATACCTGAACATGAGATTCATTAGGCTTTCATATCCCAACATCATGGAAACTTTTCATTTGTGGAACAACTTCTACCTCCTTCAGGACAAAATTCCCCAGGTGTTACCTCAGAGGAAAAGAATTCATCTATTTTCAAGTTATTTGAAGAAAAGCAGATGTTAAAAAAAAAACCATTTTGACATGTGAGAAGAAATATATGAGGTGGGAATTTAGAATTAAGTGGTCGAACTGAACGCTCAGAACTTGGGGTACTATGTGGAACCACCCCGGGAGGGAGGCAGAAAAGGAGAAGGCTAAGGACAAAACCCTGAGAAAGAAAGCATGTTCATAAGCCCAGGAAAGCCAGAAGAGTTACGAGCCCAGGCACCTTGCTTTGCTTCCCATTTTCCAAATTCCTTCTTTTGGAAACAAAATATATACTCAGAGTTTCCCCTTATAAATATTGTGACATCATGCACAGAACCACCGAATGCCCACTTATATTAATAATGTGAAACAAATGAGAAAAAAATTCCGACATGAAATTATTTCACATTATAAGAAAATAAGCATTGTTCTGATAGATGCAATACAATGCAGCAGTGTTTTCATACTGCGTGTCAAGACTTAGTAGAGCTGAAATCAGTTTAGTAAGTTGTCCACAAGAACAAAGACAATAGGATAGAAAGTATCAGAATGCATTATATCTAACAAAGGACAAGTATTGCTATAGAAAACTTGTTTCAGAGGTGTGATGTGTGTTTACACAACCTCATGTGTAGTGCCAGGATATCTTCTAAATTGCACTGTCACGAAGAATCATGGTCAAAAATGTGCAAAATCCCATTGCAACAGAGAATGATCCACTTAGTGAACTTCAATGTAAAAATTCTAATTTGGTCAATAATAAATTTAGGAGGTAATTATTCCTGTCAAGTGACATTTCTTTATCTGACAAGCTCTTCCTCTACATGTAAAACATGTAGATGCAGCTCAGTGCTGTCACTTTCTCCTAAAACATCCACGGCTCTAGGTGCTATCTCTAGCACCCTCTCATGAGGCCACGACACACAGCAAAAGAGGATATACGCACATCTTTTCAAATATGCCTCTTTAAAATGTATACTTGATAACAAGTACAGAACTGACTGTGAGGTAAAAAATTTTCAAAAGTCAGAAACATAAATCAACACAGTATTTGAAAAGCTGGCCGGTAAACTCCTTTATAAATAAACTATTGATATTTCATGCTAATTGTACACTAATTAACCCAGGCTGAAATGAGGGAAGAGGAGGCTGCCTGGGAAACGTCGTGGGCAGAGATGGTTTTACCACCATCATAATTTGACAACGTCCCACAATCACTTTCCATATACAAAAATAAAATGAGATTTCTGCTCTCTAAAAATAGTATATTTCAAAGAATATGAAGCTTCCTTATGTGTGAAGGCTTACAAAGTTTCCCATGTTAGTAGTGTATTCTTTGAAATACTTTCTTCTGAAGGCTAAAAAAGCAAAAAGCCTATTACCTCCAAGATAACCAGAAGTAAAAATCAAGTAATTCATTAACAATGGATGTGAAGATGACCGATTTTAAAGAGAAAAACCACATCCAAGACAGACTAGTCAGGAAGACTTCAGACTTCGCAGAAAGGGGATTAGTGTTTGAAAGGTGCTCAAAAACCATTTGGAGAAGACAACTTGAAACAACCTCAATTGATACAAGTTAGGGATGCTTATGAAAGTTGTACGACTGAAATCCAATAGATGATCCAATGGATGAATAGAGGAGGCCAAGCATTAGTACCAATTTAAGTAAATATTCCTGGGATGAGCTTTGTAATTGTCTACATTGGATGTACATAGACAAGCCACATAAAACACTGGGTTGCAGACATCATGAATTAGAAGAAAGAAAAATACAAGACCAAATGATTTGTGTCGTGCCAACGGGAGCAGAGGGCTTGGAATCAAGTGTGTAGCATCAGCAGTAGCAGGAAGTGAAGGAGGGAGCTGGGGGCTTGCTCAGTGGGTAAAGCACTTGCCCAGCAAGAGCAAGGCCCTCGGTTTGGTTCCCCAGAACCACGGGAGTTGAGCGTAGTGGCGCATGCCTGTGATCTCAGCACTCAAGGAGACAGAGGCAGGATTGTTGTGGGTTTGACGCCAGTTTGGGCTACATAGTGAATTCAGGACCAGCCTGGATTCCTGAGAGAGACCCTGCCGCGCCCCCCCCCCCCACAAGCAGCAATGTATCTCAAACTATGCCAAAATCTCAAAATATGCCAAAAGCGGCCAGTAATGACAGACTCTGAAATCAAAGAAGCACAAAATGCGGTTGAATAAGTGATTTTATAACATGTTAAAGCAGATATAAAATATCTAAATATTTAATTGCACATAATATGATTTTTAAATATATACAAGTAAGTTAGCTTAATGTTCCTAGATATTTACTCTTTACCTACGTTCCTTGAACATACATATTCAAATTGACATAAGCCTTTTCTTCCTTTTCGGATAAATAGAATGACTTTTTATTTAGAAACAATGGGCAGAGTGATAAAAGCTCCCACTACCTAGAAGGGGGCCCAAGTTGGTTGTCCCCGCATAAACCTTTCTTTAAAAGCTTCTCATTATAAAACTGAGAGTCACCTTATAATCTAGAGCACCTTATACATGAACCCAGAGAATAATCTGTACACAAGACACTCGAGCTGTGCATTATATTAAAATGCCTAAGCTAAAATACCAATAACTGCAACCAAATCAACTTTAACCTGCCAAATTCCTTAGTTTTTCTCTGTACCCTATGGAACAGGGATCTCAGATTCCCTCACCACTCATGAGTTCACCTGTAGCTTTGATCACTAGTTCCCATACACTGACAGCTACCTACTCCAGCCAGACCCTTCTCTCTGCTTCCTTAACCTGAAGGCTTTCTCTGCTGTCTTTGGAGCCCAAAATGCTACAAATTTAATGAATTTAATAGGAAAATAGTCCAGTTCCTCTATTGTTTGATGGCTTACATGATACCAGCAGAGCCACCACCTCATGAAGGTGGCCTGTTCGTTCACTCACCCTGCTCTTGTCCCATCTCCTCTGCTTCATTCCTGCACTTGCTGCTCTTGTCTCCCAAATCAAGGCCTCTAGATCCAAGTCCTTACATCAGGGTCTGCAGCCTAATGTCCTCAGCATCATGTGGCAAACAGTTACTTCAGAAGTTAAGGCACAAGAGCTTTCCCTTAATCCATTCCATTCAGTAAATACATAATGATCTCTTATTAACCCAGTTGTCTGTACGTTTAGTGTGTACAAGGATGAACAGAGTTCTATCTTTAAGGATCTTACACTTGAGAATGGCACAGGAAACATGGAGGAACAGAGGGAACTTATGCCAAAAGAAGACCCAGACCAAGGAAGAGCAAGATGGCAGTTCCTGGAAAGGAGCTTCTTCCAGCTGCCTAGTATTTTATCACTACCCACTGGTTCACTCTTCAAGTTCTTTTTTTTTTAACTTTAATTACGTTCCAGTGAGAACACCCTTCCTTTTCTAATCCCAGTACTGGCTCACAAGTCAGCCTAAATATGGTACACGATGATACAGCTGTAGGAGTGACCAGTCCAATAGCAAAAGGCAAAGCATCATATCACAGATATCCTAACTGGCTAATCTACCTGTCAGGGATATCACACATCCAGGTGAAGCGAGAACCCCAGAGTGCTTCCCTGCTGTTCCCCGATCTTGCCACATACCTTGCAACTTGAGGTTCTTCACTCTGAATATTCTCTCTGACTAAAAAGCTCTTCCCCACAACACCTGCATGGCTTACCCCTCCCTCCCCGCCCTGCTTCAGGCCTTCTGCAGCCACCCTGCATGGAATCACATCACTCCCCACATTGTCCTGCCCTATTGCCTTCCCGGTTTGATTCTTTTTCATAGCATTTACTGCCGGACATACTATGGATTTGCTTATTTGTGTATTTTGGGTGTTATACCAATAAAATACCTGTGCTATTAGGAACTTTTCCCCTCTGCTGTATTCTTTGCACCCAGGATAGTTTCTAGCCAAGACAAAGGGTTGAATAAAAATTTGTTGAAAAAAATGAATAAACTTCATATTTAGAACTTGAAAATCATCCCTCACCACAGCCAAAGTTCCATAAACTCATCTAGAATCATGAAACAACACCACAATTCAAGGGTCAGAGATACAAAAATATTTTTTGGAAGTAAAACGTGTGGTCTGTGTTGTTCTGGTTTTTGTCAAACATCAATGTATGGAACAGGTAAAAAGCTAATGAAAGAGCTTTCATAGTATCATAAATTTGTGCATGTCACGGAATACAACTTTTTCAATGTCCCTTGTATAAATAAGAGATTGTGAAATTTCAGACCGCAGTTACCATACCTCATTTGCTAAAATATTATCCATGTACTAGTGTGACAAATACACAGCGAGTATTTATTACAGGTATGCTGCTAGATTAGGGGGTATATTTAATTTCCCTCTTGAAAAATTGACTTTATACTTTACTAAAATAGCCCCATTTTGCCATTATAGATGAACAAAGTCCATCTTTTTGAAAACTCTTTTTTTCACATCTTTTATTACAAACCTTACTTTATTAGCTTGGAGATTCCTAAGAGAATATTCTCATATGCTCATAGACAATCCTTTAGATAGTGTCTTTAATTCACATAATTTTTAAGGTAAACATTTTCTCTTTTCATTGAGTTTAAGGGAAAGAAGAACCATTGAGTTTAGCGATGCTCACTATTACAAAAGTTACTTACGGTAGCTGTCAAACCCTAGAAATGCAAGCCTAATTGTTTCCACTACAAATCCATGCTCTTCCAACGGAGGAGGCCCTCATAGCTGGGTGATAATCTTTTATCCATCCCAGCGGTCTCACTGATAGATTTTCACAACACACACACACACACACACACACACACACACACACACAGTTTTTGTTATTCTACGCCTGTCCTCAACCTGGTCGTGGCTTTTCTGATTTTGCTTACAATGACTGTGGTGAAATTTCTTTCTTTTCTCCTCAAAATAGTCACACTTTCACCCAGTATTTGCCGATTATCTTGAGGACTTCATCCGTTAGTCTGCTCCTCCTCCTCAGCCCCTCTCCCTCTCAGGGGATTCTTGTCCTCGGCTGATAAAGTCACTCCCATCCTTCTGACCACACTTCACTCCTTCCCTGTAGCTCTTTCTCTCCTTCGCTAGCACCTCAGGTATTGAAAAAGAAAGTCGTCTGTTTGCACTGCTGACCACGCTCTCAATTACTGTTCCTTGTAGGATAAAAGCACCATTTCCCTACGGTACCATAGTTTATTCCTTTTAGCCCTACAGGTCAATTTTCACATATCTTTTTACTTCCAAGTCTTCTGAAAAAAAAACTTTTTAAAGCAGCCTAATAATGGAAAAGAAAGCCATTAGTGCTACATTAAGTGAAGAAAAGGCAGCCATGCAAAACAGATGGCTTGCTGCAGGCTACAGCAGAAGGTACCACCGTTTACCACACCGAATTACAGGTTCGTGCTGTATCCTTAACCTCACCAGTCCAATCTTCAGAAAACCCACGCATTGTGTTTTTTCAAATTACTGTATTTATCTTAGAAAGAAAAATCACTGATTCCTAGTCATAAATAGTGCTGTTGTATAATTTTTCTTTCTCTAAATAGGCTATTTGTCCTGGTAAATTCCTAATATTCTTAAACTTTCTTGTAAGAAATTTGTATTTCTAGTTTTATTCACAATATAAAGATGATAACACAGAAACAAAACCTCTTAGAATGGCTTTGAAAAATCATAAGCACTTAGAAAGAGATTTGGCAGAACCAATAAGAGAGTAAAGAACTAAGATTCAAAAATTCATTTTTATAAATGTATTCTTAAGTCTTGGATAAGATCCAACAACCTCACATTAAAATGTTAGAAAGCTTGATTTGAAGGACATGGAGAAATTTACTTTATATTGACAGCTTCAGAATATCTGGTCTATATATCACCATTAATTAAGAAAAGATAAATAGGGAAAAAAGCACATGTGGACAGTTCCGGTTTTATCATTTTCAACATGTCAGGCAATATTTACCTCCCCCTCAAACCCCACCAAGCTAAATGTTTAACAAAGAAAAAGAAAAGAAGCCTTTGGTACCAATGTGTTGTGCATTCACTTATATATCCCTGAGTCCTACAGGCTTTTCAAAGAGGACTGAGGCAGTCAGTTTGGATCACAACAGCAATGCAGTAGAATTTAAGGTATTACGACTACAGCGTGTCCTAAGCAAGTTAATCTCATGGTACATTTCAGTAAAGAAGTACCAAGATAGTAAGCATAAAGGTGCATTCACTTCCATGGATGCTGCAGGAGAAATACAGACACCAGAGAGACAAACTGCAGTGGACACACGGACAAATATGCCATCTCCCCCCTCTCATTACTCAGCCCTACACAAGCCCGGTTTTGCCACTCAGCGGCAATTAACAACTATAGAGGGGCTACGTTTGTGTCCTTGCTCCCCGAATGGGAGCCTGACATTTAGTAAATTTCCTACCAGTGGGCTTACGTTGAGTAGAAACGCCGAGGACTTTGCTGACGCGAGATCCTGTCACCAGAGGTCTTGGGAAATTTCAGTTCCCGAATGATACAGGGCACCACCTAGCCTTTGTGAAAGCTGGGAGTGTGAACGTACCAAACAGTAGAAATAAAGTGTCCCATTTCCCAAGGAAAATACCCTGGTTGTGACGCTGACCAAGGAGGCACCAAACATCTCCCCGTAGGATCTCCTCTTTACCCCACCCCCCCATCCACTGCTCTTCTTTTAAAGACTCCTCCACCTATTTCTTTATGCACAGCTCCAGAGTTCATTCCAAAAGGCATCGAGACAAACACTGGCCAGCCCTTAGCCATAGGTGTTCAATACCGAGGTGTGCGAGAAGATCTAGCTGACGTTCAAAGTTGTGGGGCGGGGTAAGAAAAGGTGATATTAAAGCTCCTTCTTGTCAGAAGAGGTTAGACAAGGGGTAAACAATAGGAACTGCAGAGTCAGAGAGTCCAAGATCTTTAGAGAAGAGGGGCTGAGGACCGAAGCGCCCAGGTGGGCACTCCCCTCTATTCCAGGGACAGCAGCAAGCCCACAAGGTGCAATCATCCTAGCTCCCTGCCATATGCCCCAAAGTGCCGTGTCCACTTCCCCATTCCGATCTGAGGAGTCCGGAGAAAGAAGAAGTGAGAATCTCTACTTGGGCCATCCACACGCTGGAGCAGAACAGAGACTGTACTCCGAGTGGCAGGGTCACAACCGCAAACACTGTCCCACAGTGTGCGCGGGTGACATCAAGTCAGGAACTGACAGATCTCTGGAATTGGGGCACAGTTTGGGAAGCGTGGATGTACCCACACGCGTACGCACACTTACACGAGATCTTACAAACCCGCCCCTACCCCCCTGCCTCCAACCGCACGCCACACGCCGCACACCAAGCGCATCCTGCCCACCTCGCCAGGGAGTCGGCCAGAGAGGAGGGATCCTAGCGGGGATTCCTGGAAATGTCACCCCTAACACCTCTGCCACCCGCCTAACACACACGCGCGCGAGCGCACACACACACACACACACACACACACACACACACACACACACACACACGCTTCTGCTGTGACTGTCACCGGGCCCACTGCTCGCTGCCCCCAAACCCGACATCTCAGCGCGCACCGGACACCAGGCATCGCTCCCTCGACAGCCTGCCCCCGCCCCGCTGGCGAACGGCCCTGCCCCTGGCTGTCGCCTGCTGTCCCTACTCATCCACACTATTGTTCCACGGCGCCCCTCGGCGAGGACAGGCTCCGTCAGGAGAGCCGGGCGCCCCCGCGCTCCCCCACCCTCCCCGGCGGTGGTACCTTGCCTGACAGCTGGGTCCGCGGGCCCGCGGGAGCGGGCGGCGCTAACGACAGCGACGGTGCCAAACCTGAGAATAAAGCTCCACTCCAGCCGCTCCTACCTCCAGCGCCGCCACCATCTTTTCCGCCGCCGCCGCCGCCACCGGGACCGCAGCCGCCCTCGCCAGCTCGGGCTCGGCCCCGCCGCCGCCGCCGCGCCGCCGCTCGGCCCCGGGTCCCGCGGCCCCACCCCCGTTCGCCTCCCCCGCCCGCCGCCGCGCGCCCCCGCCCCGCGCGCCCCCGGCCGGCCGGCCCGCAGCCAGGGCGCGCGAGGAGCGCGCGCACGCCGCGCTAGTAGCGCCTGCCGCCCACGCCCACCTGCGTGCGCGCGGCGCGCGGGCCCGAGGGGCGGCGGCGGGGCGGCTGCGAGTGGCTCGCGGGCCGGCGGGCGGGCGCGAGCTGCGCCCAGGCTCCGGCGCTCGGAGACGGAACTGCCGCTGCGTCCGGGGAGACCACGGGGATCTTCACCTCCCGGGCAGCCGATCTCCGAGCGTGGGCCCTGGCGCCGCCGCAGGAGCACGCAGCTGGGCAGCCTTCGACGCGCGCGGCGTGCTCTCCGTAGTCGCTCCGAGCGTTCCCGCCTCCCAGGCCCGTGAATTCGGCTTGTACTTTCGAAAAGGAGTCTCCGAAACGCGCGGCACGCCTCGCCGTCCCCGCACGGGGGCGCGCCGCGCAGGCTCGGGTCCGCAGCCCGCCAGGCGCCACCTCGTCCCGCGGGGGCGCGGGAGCTCTGGACTGGGAGGCAGGAAACGCTTCTCGGGGGTACTACTCGCTTCTGAGTTCCGATTGAGAGGAACTTAAATTGTCCCGTCCTTAAGCCTTGCAGGGCCCATCTGCCCCAGACATGGCTTCTCGCTTGGGAGGGTGGGGCCCGTTTGCCGTAGAGACCAGGTGGCGGGTGCGCAGCGCTAATGAAAAGCAGCGTGCTGGACAGGTCCCCGGAGGCCAGCCCAGTCCGTAATTGGCAGTAGAACAGCTGAATCATTTCTCCTCTCCGGGACATTCTTCTCAGTGATAACGTGAACGTTTGCTCGAAGCCGTGCACTTGCAAAGCCCACTTCATACGCAAATTCTCATCTAGTAAAATGAAGATAAGCTTTGGTTGTCCAGGTCCCTTGTGAAATAGTTCTTTACCACAGCGTGTTTCCATGTTATTTTAAATATGCCTTTAGAAAAGTATCTGGGGCTGTAGCCTGAAGAGTTCTTGGTTAATTTTAAATGCATGATTTTTTTTCTTTTTATTCTATAATGAATTTCTTTTCCTTAATAAAATAGCTTCTCCCTTCCTTAAAGGATCTTTTAGTAAAATTTAAATATTATATCCGAGAAAGATGCACCATGCTTGTTCTGTGCCATTACCTATTAATTTTTATCACTAAATATTCAGCACATACGGGAGCCAGATAAGGTTCCTAGAGCTAGCAGTACAGAGGAAATATTTTAAAAGGCATACAAGAGCAGCTGTGATATATTCTCAAAATCAAAGGTGCTAAATGTGAACAAGGAAATCTAATCTAGACTCCAGGACCAGGTAAGGCTTATCATGAATTAATTATATTAATTTAGCAGTACTGGTGATGAAACCTAGGCCCTTCACACTGAACTACATCCCCAGCCATTTTTGTTTGGAGACTTGGGCTCGCTAAGTCTCTGAGTTGCCCAGGTTGGCTCAAACTTGCAAATCTTCCTGCCTGAGTCTCCCAGAGTGCTGAAATTACAGGCACAACTAAGTCATGACCAGTTTGGGAAATGCTCAAGAAAATAACATTTCAGGCTGCCCAGAACTGGCAGCAATGAGACACTTCGAGGTGGAGGGAAGGAAATGTGGAAAGGTCCAAGCAGGTGAAGTTGGAATTACAGGAACGGGGCCAGACAAGGCCTGCAGGAGACCTTGAAGGATGCTTATCTCCTGAGCCTAGAGAATCACTGAAGGATTGTAGGAGTCGATAGGGAGCCAGCAGGATCATGTTTCTGAAAGTTCACTGAGGTATTTGTGAAAAGCTGGTTCACGGGAGGTCAGAGTGAAGAAAAGAAGAAATGAAGAAGAAAGAAGAGGAAGAAGGAAGAAGAAGAAGAAG